>PVKH010027560.1:0-12995 GCA_004027955.1 Chaetophractus vellerosus | reverse complement strand
GGCGACCTGCCCTGCCCGTGGCGGCTTTTGCCTGTCCGTGGCAGCTTTTTTGCCCTGCCCACGGCGGCTCTGGCCCGCCCACGGCGGCTTGCCATTCTCAAGGCGGTCTGCCCGCTAGGAGAGGTCCCCGGGAACCGAACCCGGGCCTCCCATGTGGTATGCCGACGCCCTATCCACTGGGCTATCCAGTCGGCCCCGGCAAACTCTTAATAAGGCCTGTTTCCTGACATTCTGACCTCTGTCAGATTGTACCATGGCACATGCAATTTTTATTACAAACTGTATGATTCAATTTATATGAAATTCTAGAAAATACAAACTATTCTGTATTTATAATGCATGTATTGTGTGTATATATACTTTTTATTAGTGAAGCTGCGGGTTTACAGAACAATCATGCATAAAATACAGACTTCCCATACACCATCCTACCACCATCAACTTGCATTGGTGTAGAATATTTGTTACTACTGGTGATAGCATATTTTTATAATTATGCTATTAAAGTCCAAGATTTAACTTAGAGTTCACTGTTTATGTGGTGCAGTTCCAGGACTTTAAAAAAATTATTCTGTTACATAAATACAATCTGACATTCCCCCCATTTTTAAAAAGATTTATTTTTATTTATTTATTTCTCCCCACCCCCTCATTGTTTTGCACTTGTTGTGTCTGTTCTTCCTCCTTGTTTCTTTAGGAGGCCCTGGGAACCAAACCCGGGACCTCCGACGTGGGAAGGAGGTGCCTAATTGCTTGAGCCACCTCTGTTCGCCTTCCCCCTTTAATCATATTCAGATATATATATTTTAGTGCTATTAACTGCACGCACAATGTTTGCTACCATGACCACCATCCATTACCAAAACATTTCCATCATTCCAAATAGGAACGCTGTGCATTTTAAGTCTCAACTTCCTATTCCCACCCCATCCCCTGATAACCTATATTTTAGATTGTGATTCTATGAGTTTGCCTATTCTAATTGCTTAAAAGCAGTGAGATCATACAATAGCTGTCATTTTGTGTCTTCCTTATTTCACTCAACATGCTGTCTTCAAGGTTCATCCATGTTGTTGCATGCATCAGGACTTCATTCCTTTTATCAACTGGATAATATTCCATTGTGTCTATATCACATTTTATTGATCCTTTCACCAGTTGATGGACACTGGCTTGCTGCCACCCTTTGGTAATTGTGAATAATGCTGCTATGAACATTGGTGTGCAAATATCTGTTTGAGTCCCTGCTTTTGGTTCTTTGGGGTATATGCCTAGCAGTGGGATTGCCAAGTCATATGGTAATTCTCTACTTAGCTTTCTGAGGAACCACCAAACTGTCTTCCACAGTGGCTGCACCATTTTACTTTGCCACCAGCAATGAATGACTGTTCCCAGTTCCATGATTCCTCACCAACACTTGTCATTTTCAGTTTTTTTTAAAAGCAGCCATTCTAATGGGTGTGAAATGGTATCTCATTGTGTTTTTTAAAAACAAATTTTATTGATACATATTAATAAAGCATACAATTCATCATCCCAAGTGTACAGTCAATGGTATTTGGTATAATCACATAGTTGTGCATTCATCACTTCAATCATTTATTTGTTTTTTACTTCAATCATTTTTAGAGCATTTTCATTATTTCAAAATAATAATAAACAAAAACCAGACAAACAAACAAGAAAATTCTTCACCTCTCAATCTCTCAATGTTTCCCCTGATGTATACAGCTGCTATTTCTGGCTATTCTTGCATATTTATTTATTTATTAAGCACTTTTATTGAGATATATTTACATACCACATGATCTAGCCAAAGTGTAGAATGAATAGCTTTTTATATAATCACAATGTTGTGCATTCATCACCACAAAAAAATTTTAGAACAATTTCATTATTCCAAAAAGAAAAACTCCACACCCCTTAGCAGTCCTTCCCCAGCCCTACATAACCACTAATCTAGTTTCACATTTATAAATTGATTTATATTTCATATAAATATAATCCTTCAATATGTAGTATTTTGTGTCTGGATTCTTTCACTTAGCATAATGTGTGTTTTTTTGGTTGAATATAAACATCTTGTAGTATTAACATATATTTGTTCAGTTTCAAAGAAAAATGGTCTTACATGTGAAATTTTACCCATATTCATATTTCACATGCAGTTTTACTATGCTATACAGTCCCATGTTACATTTTTTAGCTTTCTGTTTAGTAATATACATGAACTTAGCGTTCCCTTTGAACCACTTTCATACCCACATGTACTGCCAGTAACAAACATTACGTTGGCTTTCACCTTTTCTGTTCATTTCCAAAGGTTAACACACATCCTTTTTTTACCAATTCTGCACACGTTAACCCTCAGCTTCCCATTCTCTAACCTCATTCCATTTTCTGGTGATCCATATTCAAGTTATTAACTCCATGTGATTACAAAATATATTTAGTTCATAGTAGTACATTCATACAGTATTTGTCCTTTTGTATCTGGCTTGCTTCACTCAACACAATGTCCACCAGGTTCATCCATGTTGTCATATGCTTTACAAATTCATTTGTTCTTACAGCTGCATAACATCCATCGTTTAAATACATCACAGTTTGTTAATCCATTCATCGTTTGATGGACACCTGGGTTGTTTTCAACTTTTGGCAATCATGAATAATACCACTATGAACATCAGTGTGCAGATGTCTGTTTGTGTCACTGTTCTCAGGTCTTCTGGGTTTATACCCAGTAGTGGTATTGCTGGGTCACATGGCAAATCTATATTCAACTTCTTTAGGAACTGCCAAACAGTCTTCCACAGTGGCTGTACCATTTTACATTGTCATCAACAGTGAATAAGTGTTCCTATCTCTGCACATCCTCTCCAACACTTGTAGTTCTCTGTCTTTTTAATAGTGATTATTCTAACAGGTGTGAAATGATATCTCATTGTAGCTTTGGTCTGCATTTCCCTACTTGCTAGTGACGTTGAACACTTTTTAATATGTTTTTTTTTTTTTTGCTATTTGTATTTCTTCTTTGGACAAATATCTATTCAAGTCTTTTGCTCATTTTTTAATTGGGTAGTTTGTCTTTTTATTGTTGAGTGGTAGCATCTCTTTATATATCATGGATATTAATCCCTTATTGGATATGTGATTTCCAAATATTTTCTCCCATTGAGTCGGCAGCCTTTTCACTCATTCAACAAAGTGCTTTGAGATGCAAAAATATTTAATTTTGGGGAGACTCCATTTATCTATTTTTTCTTTTGTTGCTCGTGCTTTGGATGTAAGGTCCAAGAAACCACCACCTACCACAAGGTCTTTAAGATGTTTCCCTACATTTTCTTGTAGTAATTTTATTGTCCTGGCCTTTATATTTAGGTATTTGATCCATCTTGAGTTGGTTCTTGTAAAAAGAGTGAGATGGGGATCCTCTTTCATTCTTTTGGTTATGGATATCCAGTTTTCCAAGCTGGTTGAACAGACTGTTTTGTCCTGTTAGCATGGATTTAGTAGGTTTGCTGAAAACCAGCTGGACATAGAGATGAGGGTTTATTTCTGGACTCTCAATTCTATTCCAGTGATTGACGTTTCTATCTTTATGCTAAAACCATGCTGTTTTGACCACTGTAGCTTTCTAATATGCTTCAAGGTCAGACAGTGAAATTCCTCCCATATTGCTCTTCTTTTTTGGAATGCTTTTGGCTATTCGGGTGCACTTTCTCTTCCAAATGCATTTGGTAATTTCCTTTTCTAATTCTGTAAAGAAGGCTGTTGGAATTTTGATTGGTATTGCATTGAATCTATAAATCAATTTGGGTAGGACTGACATCTTCATGATATTTAGTCTTCCAATCCATGAACACAGAGTATCTTCCAATTTGGTTAGGTCTTCATTGATTTCTTTTAGCATTGCTGCGTAGTTTCTGGCATATAGGTCCTGTACTTCTTTGGTTAAATTATTCCCAGGAATTTGTGTCTTTTTGTTTCTATTAAAAATGGAAAAATTTCCCTTTTTTCCTCCTCACTGTTCAATACTAGTGTACAGAAACAATACTGATTTTTGCACATTGATCTGGTATCCTGCCACTTTATTGAACTTGTTTATTAGCTTAAATAGCTTTGTTGTAGACTCTTCAGAGTTTACTAAATATATGGTCATGTCATCTGCATATAGTGAGAGTTTTACTGCCTCTTTTCCTATTAGGATGGCTTTTATTATTATTTTTTCTTGTCTAATTGCTCTAGCTAGAACTTCTGGCACAATGTTGAATAACAATGATGACAGTGGGCATCCTCGTCTTTTTCCCGATCTTAGAGGGAAAGCTTTCAATCTTTCCCCATTGAGTACGAGGGTAGCTGTGGGTTTTTCATATATACCCTTTATCATATTGAGGAATTTTCTTTCTATTCCTATCTTTCAAAATGTTTTATCAAGAAAAGATTCTGGGTTTTGTCAAAAGCCTTTTCTGTACCTATCGAGATGATCATGTGGTTTTTTTCCCTTCAATTTGTTAATGTGGTGTATTATGTTAATTGATTTTCTTATGTTGAACCACCCCTGCATATCAGGAATAAATCCTGCTTGATCGTGGTGTATAAGTCTTTTGATATACTGTTGGATTCTATTTGCAAGTATTTTGTTTAGAATTTTTACATGTTCATTAGAGAGATTGGTCTGTAATTTTCTTTCCTTGTAGTATCTATCTGGCTTTGGCATTAGGGTGATGGCTTCATAAAATGTGTTGGGTAATATTCCCTTCTCTTCAATTTTTTGAAGAGTTTAAACAGGTTTGGTGTTAATTCTTCTTGAAATCCTTGGTAGAATTCACCTGTGAAGCCATCTGGTCCTGGACTTTTCTTTGTTGGGAGATTTTTGATGACAGGCTCAATCTCTTTAAATGTGATTGTTTGTTGAGTTCTTGTATTTCTTGTAGCATCAGTGTAGGTTGTTTGTGCATTTCTAGTAATTTGTTCTTTTCATCTAGGTTGTCTAGTTTGTTGGCATAGAGTTTCTCATAATATCCTCTTATGATCCTTTTCATTTCTGTGGGGTCAGCTGTAACTTCCCCCCTTTCATTTCTGATTTTATTTATTTGCATCTTCTCTCCTTTTTTCTTTGTTAGTCTAGCTAGGGGGTTGTCGATTTTAATGATCTTCTCAAAGAACCAGCTTTTGGTTTTGTTGGTTTTCTCTATTTTTTACTGTATTGGTTTTTTTTTGTTGTTGTTGTTGTTGTTCTCAATTTCATTTATTTCTCCTCTAATCTTTATTATTTCTTTCCTTCTGCCTGCTTTGGGAATGGTTTGCTGTTCTTTTTCTAGTTTCTCTAGGTGTTCAGTTAGATATTTGATTTTAGCTCTTTCTTCTTTATTATAGGCGTTTAGGGCTATAAATTTCCCTTTCAAGACTGACTTTGCTGTATGCCATAAGTTTCTTTTTTAAAGGAGGTATTAGGGATTGAACCCAGGACCTTGTACATGGGAAGCAGATGCTAAACCATTGGGCTATATCCGCTCCCCCTGCCATAAGTTTTTATAAGTTGTGTTCTCCTTTTCATTCATCTCATTATATTTACTAATTTCACTTGCAATTACTTCTTTGACCTACTGATTATTTAGGAGTGTATTGTTTAGCCTCCACACATTTGCAGATTTACCTCTTTTCTGCCTATTATTGACTTCCAGTTTCATTCCGCTATGATCTGAGAAGGTGATTTGTATAATTTCAATCTTTTTACATTTATTGAGACCTTCATTGTGACTAATGTGCTCTATCCTGGAGAAAGATCCATGGGCACTTGAGAAGAATGTATATACCGCTGAGTTTGGGTGTAATGTTCTGTATATATCTGTTAGGTCTAGCTCATTTTTCATATTGTTCAAGGTCTCAGTTTCCTTGTTGCTCTTTCAACTACTTGCTCTATGTAATGATGTAAGTGGTGTGTTGAAGCCTCCAACTATTACTGTAGAGATGTCTATTTCTCCCTTCAGTTTTTCCAGAGTTTGCCTCATGTATTTTGGGGCACCCTGGTTAGGTGCATAAATATTTATGACTTAGTTCTTCCTGGTGGATTATCCCTTTATTAATATATAATGGTATTCTGTATTTCTTATAACTTTTTTGCATTTAAAGTATGTTTTGTCCAATATTAGTATTGCTAATCCTGCTCTTTTTTGGTTACTATTTGTAGGGAGCATCTTTTTCCAACTTTTCACTTTCAGCCAGTTTGTATCCCTGGCTTCAAGGTAAGTCTCCTGCAGGCTACATATGGATGGCTCATACTTTTTAATCCATTCTGTCACTCTCTATCTTTTGATTGGGGAGTTTAATCCATTCACATTCAATGATATTACTGTAAATGTATTATTTCCTTCCACCATTTCATTCTTCGGTTTTCATGTCATATTTAATTTTCATCTTTTTACTCTTTTGGTTATCCTTTCTGCTATTCTTTCCTCTATACTCTCCTCCAAGCCTCTCTGTCCTGTCTTTTTCTTTCAAGCTCTAAGGTTTCCTTTAATATTTCCTGCAAAGATAGGTTCTTTTTCACAAACTCCCTTAGTTTCTGTTTGTTTGTGCATACTTTAAACACACCTTTATATCTGAAGAACAATTTTGCTAGATAAAGAATTCTTGGCTGGCAGTTTTTCTGTTTCAGTATCCTAATTGTATCATACCACTGTATTCTTGCTTTAGTAGTTTCTGATGAGAAATCCACACTAAGTCTTCCTGGGCATTCCTTGCATGTGATGGTTTGCTCCTCCTTTGCTGCTCTCAAAATTTTCTCTTGATGTTTGACATTCTGAGTAGCATGTGTCTTGGAGCAGGTCTATTTAGATTTATTCTGATTGGAGTATGCTGTGCTTCTTGGGCATGTACACTCATTTCTTTCATGAGAGTTGGGAAATTTTCAGCTATTATTTCCTCAAATACTCTTTCTGTGCCCTTTCCCTTCTCTTCTTGTTCTGGAACTCCCATGACACATATGTTGTTGTGTTCCATGTTATCATTCAACTCCCTGAGCCTCTGCTCAGTTTTTTCCATTCTTTACTCTCTTCAATTCAGCTGTTCTGTCTTCTGTAATACTTATTATTTCTTATATCATTTCAAGTCCACTGTTGTATGCTTCTAATATATTTTTGATCTCACCTATTATGTCTTTAATTCCCATGACCTCTGTTACTTTTTTATTCAGGATTTAAAATTCTTTGTCCTCACTCAGTGTCTTCTTGATGTCCTTTATCTCATATTGCCTTTCAACTCATTCATCTGATTTTGGAAATGTGTGTGTCTCTCATTAATTAGTTGTCTCAAATCCTGCATCTTTTCTAGGGCTTTGATATAGTCCTTTTCTTGAGCCATGTCTTCCATTTTCTTACTATGGCTTATATATTTTTTTTGTTGATAGGCATCTGATTAGAGTAGTGAGTTTACTTAGATGCTCAATTTCTCTTTGTCATCGAGTTTTAGTGATGGGAGGCTGTTCTAGTGATGGGAGGCTGCTGTTTCTTTAATTCTTGGGTCTTTAGGATTGTCCCTGTTAGTTGCTTAAATCTGGACCTTGTACCCAGTAATGGGTTGAAGACCTTCCCAGGGCCTTGGGGAGGGAGGCTGTAAAGGATAGAAAAAGCTTCTTTTATTTACTTTTAATTTCCTCATGTGCACTTCCTTGATCTGCCAGAAGATGGTGCTCTTTGATAGCCCTCTCAGTTCAATGCTGTAACACTAACCGGATCAATGTGATAGAGGATACTGCCCAGAGTCTAAGATCCTCATAATTCAAACTTTCTCAGAGGCAGTTCTCCAACCATTGCTGGCAGCCCCCTCCCTTTTTCTGGGCAGGAAATAATTCCACTCCCCTCCACATCCTCATCAACCAGTCCCAGTCAGTAGAGAGGGAGATTGAGAGGGTTGTATCTCTTTAGTTCCTTGACAGCTCCCAAGGCAAACAATGATGCAGCCCCACCCGGCTTGGAACGGTTTGTGGGACACAGCAGAACAAATTTGTGGGTCAAAAGCTGAATCAACCTTCGGCTGTGTTCCTCTTCCCCTTCCTGGGGAGGTAGGTCCCTGGAGGCCCCTTTGTCAGTAGCATTGGCCCTGAGGCCTGAGAATTCAAAAGTGTCTATAGGTGGGGTTTATGCCAGAAGCTGTGGCTTTTAACTCACAGTTTTGCCATTGTGATTCTTTTCCTTTGGCCCTCTCTATTCTGGGCAGTGTCCAGCCTTCCCCTGGTGTCCTAAACTTTGGAAGATTTTTTTCCATGTCATTTCAGCATGTCCTGTAGGTGTTTTTCTGGGAGAGAAGAGGGTCCTATGTCTTTCTACTCTGCCATCATCCTGGAAGTCTCTCATTGTGGTTATGATTTGCATTTCCCTGATAGCTAATTATACTGAGTATCTTTTCAAGTACTCTCTGGACATTTGTATATCTTTGTTAGAGAGATGTCTGTTCAAGGCTTCTGCCCATTTTTAATTATTTTGTCCTTTTATTCTTGAGTGGAAGGATTTCTTTATATATTCTGGATACTAAACCTTTATTTGATATGTGGTTTCCAAATATTTTCTCCCATTGAGTAGGTTGTTCACTTTCATGATAAAGTCCTTTGATACATAAAAGTTTCTAATTTTGAAGAGGTCCCATTTATTTATTTTTTCTTTTGTAGCTTGTGTTTTGGGTGTAAAGTCTAAGAAACTAATGTCTAACACGAGTTCCTGAAGCTGCTTCCTTATGTTTTCTTCTAGGAGTTCTAGCTCTTTTAATAAGGTCTTCAATCCATTCTGAGTTGAATTTTGCATATGGTGTGAGGTCGGGGTCCCCCCCCCCTTTTTTTTGCAAATGGAAATCCAGTTTTCTTAGCACCATTTGTTAAACAGAATATTTTTTCCTAATTGAGATTGCCAACTCATCAAAAATCAGTTGGCCATTAATGTGAGGGCTGATTTCTGAGCTGTCAATTCTACTCCATTGGCCTCTATGTCTGTTTTTGTGACAGTACCATGCTGTTTTGATTACTGTAGCCTTATACTAAGTTTCTCTCTTTTTTTCACTTTTTTATTTTTTAAAAGATACTTTGATTACATAAATGTTACAGGGAATATATAGGGGATTCCCATATGTCCCACTCCCCACACCTCCCACATTAGCAACATCTTTCATCAGTGTGGTATATTCATTGCAATTTATAAACACATTTTGGCCATTACCACTAAGCATGGATTATAGTTTATATTGTAGTTTACACTCTCTCCCATTCAACACTGTTGGTTATGGCCAGATATATAATGGCCTGTATCTGTCATTGTAATGTCATTCAGATGATTCCCAAGTCCCAAAAATGCCCCCTATTACACCTGTGTTTCCCTTTTCCTAACCCCAGAACATCCATGGGTCACTGACTCCACAACAATGGTATTTCTTCCATTGCTAGAATTACAAGTCATCTATAGTAGAATACTAGAAAGTTTATTTTAGTCCATAGTTCATTTCCCAATCCTGAGGACTCTGGGATGGTGATGCCCACTCCACCATTAATTGAGGGGGGCTTTGATTCCATACATACGATAGATGGGACTCTCCTGCTTGCAGTTGTAGGCACTCTCAGTTCCTTGACATGTTGTTTGTCCATCATCTCCTCCCTGTTAGTTGTCCTCAGTGAGTCCATTGAACTGAAGAGTAGTAGGTATTACAACTCTGTTGAGATTCAGGGCTCAGCTGGCACATGGACAGCCCAAAGATTTAAGTCTCTTGGATGTACATTAACCAACGCTAGTACTAATTATAGGTGTGACTAGGACAGAAGAGTCATGCATAGGGAAACCACTACTGAGTCTAACTCAGTCACACTGGGGAGCATAAATACCAGATTAGGGCCCACTGGCAAGGGGCCAAATTCCTGAACTTTCTGCTCTGACTATACTGTCTGGATGACTCCATATCCCTGAGGAGCTTTGCTATTTGGGGTCGTATCTATTTTGGCTGTCAATGATATCCTGTTTAGATGCTCATAAGCGCTACCTCTGGGATGGCCTCCCTACTCACTTATACTAAGTTTTTTATTTTAATTTTTTTAAAAGATTTTATTTATTTTATTACATATCTCCCCTCCCCCCCGCTGTGGGGACACGCCGAGACTGGTCACTGCGCAGGCGCGGCTTTCCCCGCTTGTGGGCGGCTTCTGCTTCCATTCACGGCCGGCTCTTGCTTCAGTTCGCGGGTGGCTGGCTGCGCTCCATTTGCGGGCGACCTGCCCTGCCCGTGGTGGCTTTTGCCCTGTCCATGGCAGCTTTTTGCCCTGCCCATGGCGGCTCTGGCCCGCCCATGGCGGCTTGCCATTCTCAAGGTGGTCTGCCCACTAGGAGAGGTCCCCGGGAATCGAACCCGGGGCCTCCCATGTGGTATGCCGGTGCCCTATCCACTGGGCCATCTAGCTGGCCCCTATACTAAGTTTTAAGATCAGGAAGTGTTGGCCCTCCAACTTCATTCTTCTTTTTCAAGATGGCTTAACTATTCAGAGACTCTTAACCTTCCAGATAAATTTGATGATTGGCTTTTGCATTTCTGCAAAGAAGGTTGTTGGAATTTTGACTGGGATTGCATTGAGTTTATACATTTCTTTGGGTAGTACTGACATCTTTACGATATTTAGTCTTCCAAGCAATAAACATGGGATATACTTCCATTTACTTGGTCTTCTTTAACTTCTCTCAGCAACGTTTTGTGGTTTTCTGTGTACAAGTTTTACACATCCTTGGTTAAGATTTATCCCTGACATTTGATTTTTTAGTTGCTATTGTGAATGGAATTTTTTTCTTGATTTCTTCTTACAATTGTTCATTGCTTGTGTATAGAAACACTACTGACTTTTGGGTGTTGATTTTGTACCCTGTGACTTTGCTGAATTTATTTATTATCTCTAGGAGCTTTGTTGTGAATTTTTCAGGAGTTTTTGTATATAGGATCACACCATCTGCAAACAGGAAAAGTTTACTTCTTCCTTTACAGTTTGGATGCCTTTTCTTTTTCTAGCCTAATTGCTTTAGAAAGAATTTCCAGTACAATGTTGAATGACGGTGGTGACAGTGCACACCCTTGTCTTGTTCCTGATTAGAGGGAAAGCTTTCACTCTTTCACCATTAAGTAGGCTGTTAGTTGTGGGCTTTTCAAGATGCCCTTTCATGTTGAAGAAGTTTACTTCTATTCCCAGTGTTCTTTGACTTTTTATCAAGAAAGTATGCTGTGTTTTGTCAAATGCCTTCTTCATCAATGGAGATAAGCATGTGTTTTTTCCCCTTCATTCTGTTAATGTGGTGTATTATATTAATTGATTTTATGTTGAACCAACCTTTCATACCAGGGATAAATCCCACTGGGTCATGGTATATAATTCTCTTAATATGCTGTTGGATGAGGTTTGGTAGCATTTTTTTTTTTTTTAGTATTTTTGCGTCAATATTCATGTGAGATATTGGCCTGTAGTTTTCTTTTCTTGTGGTATCTTTATCCAGTTTTGGTATGAGGGTAATATTGGCCTCATAGCATGAGTTATGGAGTGTTCCCTCCTCTTCAACTTTTTGGAAGAGTTTGAGCATAACTGGAATCAAATATTCTTGGAATGTTTGGTAGACATCCCCTGTGAAGCCATCTAGTCCTGGGCTTTTGTTGGGAGGTGTTTTTTCTTGTTGTTGTTTTTAGGAGGCACTGGAGATTAAACCTGGGACCTCATACATGGGAAACAGGTACTCAACCACTGAGCTATACCCGCTCCCATATTGGGAGGTTTTTGATTACTGATTCAATCTCTTTACTAGTAATTGGTTTCTTAAGATCTTCTATTTCTTTTTGAGTCAATGTAGGTACTTGTACACTCTAAGAAATTCTTCATTTCATCTAGCTTATCTAATTTATTGGCATACAGTTGTTCATAGTGTCCTTGTATAGTTCTTTTTATTTCAGCTGGGTCAGTAGTAATGTTTCCCTTTTCATTTGTGATTTTCATCATTTATATCCTCTCTTTTGTTCTTTGACATCTAGCTAAAGGTTTGTCAATTTTATTGATCTTTTCAAAGAACCAACTTTTGGTTTTGTTGATTCCCTCTATTGTTTTTTTTCCCCCTCTTTCATATATCTCCGCTGTAATCTTTGTTATTTCATTCCTTCTGCTCACTTTAGGGTTAGTTTGCTCTTTTTTACTAGTTCTTCCAGTTTTGAGGTTAGGTGTCTGTGATGATTAGGGCAATTTTGGTCAAGCAAACACTGGGCTAACTGTAATACAAGAACATTTATGGGCTTTAGTCATCAGTGAGTTTACACATAAAGAGCTGTATGCAGTACAGGGATCAACCAGGGAGATTGCCATCAGCAATGAGTGATGTTTTATCCAATCAATTGAATGCCTTCAAAGGGGAAGTGATTTCAACATTCAGAGAGAATTTCCCAGTTCATCTTTGGACGCCAATGTCTCCTGGAAACTCATCAAGGACCTTCATTGGATTTTGGTCAGAGCCCCTGGTTTGCAGCCTGCCTGTGGAACCTGGACATATGCATCTCCATGGTCATGTGGGAGACTCTTATAAAAATCTCATACTATTTACAGATAGCTCCTGTTGATTCTGTTCCCTAGAGAACCCTGACTAATATGGCTTGGTACCAGGAGTAGTTCTTGAGGAAGAGAATTTTAAACATGGTATGTCTGAGGTGGTTCTGGGAGTTTTGCAATTGGCTATCTACTCTAATTGGACTCAAGGGTACTAATGACTCCCTTTCCAATAATGAAGAGGCTGCTAACAGTCCATGGCACGAGTTGGCAATGGAGATATGCAAAATATCATCACTAGATTCCCCTAGTTCCATGCTTATAAGAGGCAAGGATCTGGGTGAGAGTGTTTTCAACACCTTAACAGAGTTTTGTAGAGTCCAAAGGTATAATGATGTTGGCTGGCTCCTCCTAGATACTCTGGGTACAGTTACAAAACAAAGAGATGAGCTAAAGG
>PVKH010027559.1:0-12998 GCA_004027955.1 Chaetophractus vellerosus | reverse complement strand
ATCCGCCCCCGCCCCCCGCTGCTTGTTCTTGCTGTGTTCATTTTTGCTTTTTACATTCTTCTGTGTCTGCTTGTCTCCCCCTGCTGCAGCATCCCGCTGAGTCAGCTCACCGCGCGCCGGCTTGCCTGCTCGTGGCGGCTTGCCTTGCCTGCGGCGGCTTGCCTTCTTGAGGAGGCCCCGGGAACTGAACCCAGGGCCTCCCATGTGGTAAACCAGGGCTCTAGCAATTGAGCCACAGCTGGTTCCCATGACCCATGTATTTTTGAGCTCTGCTGTTAGGTGAATATAAATTTATAATTGTTCTGTCTTCTTGTTGACTTGACCACTTTATCATTATATAATGACCTTTTTTTCCTTTGTAATGGGTTTTTAATTTAAAGTCTATTTTACACAATATTAGTATAGCTACTCCAGCCTTTCTGGCTACTCTTTGCATGGAATATTTTTTCCATCCTTTCACTTTCAACTGGTTTATGTCTTTGAATTTAAGGCAAGTCTCTTGTAAACAGCATATAGTTCAGTTTTACTTTTTCTTTTTAATCCATTCTGCAAATCTCTGCCTTTTGATTGGAGAGTTTAATCCACTTATATTTAAATTAACTACTGATAATACAGGGCTTTCTTTTGCCATTTTGCTATTTAGGCTTTGCATGTCTTATACTTTTGTATCCCTCAATTCTTCCAGTAATGCCTACTTTCATATTTATTTGATTTTTTTGTATTGTACCATATTGAGTCCCTTCTCATTTCTTTCTGAATATATTTTTAAAATATATTTTCTTTGTGGTTATCATGGAGTTAAAATGTAACATCTTAGGTATATAACAATCATTTTTTATTTCATACCAACTTGACTTAATAGCATACACAGACACTTTTCCTATATCCCTCTGTGCTCCCACCTTTTTTTTGCACTTGGTACAAATTATATCTTTGTACATTGTATGTTGAAAGCCATAGATTTATGATTACTACTTATGCATTTGCATTTTAGCTCCTTTTGTATGTAAGAAGTAGAGTTACAATCTCCCAAAATACAATCCAATATTACTGGCATTTATAATTGCAAATATAGTTACTGTCAGCCAAAAGGGGTGCTGATGCAAAATACCAGAAATTGGTTGGTTTTTACAAAGGGTACTTATTTGGGGTAGAAGTCTACAGTTACCAGGCCATAAAGCGTAAGTTTCTTCCCTCACCAAAGTCCATTGCCGCGTGTTAAAGCAAGACAGCTGCCAATGTTTGCCAAGGTTCAGGCTTCTTGGGTTCCTCTCTTCCTGGGGCTCCATTTCTCTCCAGGCTCAGCTCCTTTGTTTCCTCCACAAGGCCAGCTGTAGACTCTCAGGTGAACAGCTTATCTCTTTTCCCGGGGCCTTCTCTCCTTCCTCATGACCAAGCGCTCTTACTTTCAGGGGCTCCAGCTCAAGACTCCAACAACAGAACTCCAATTCAAAACCCCCCAACTCTGTCCTTTGCCATGTCTTTTATCTTTGAGACCCCACCCACCAAGGGGCGGGGCTCAACGCCCTACTGACATGGCCCAATCAAATCCCTAATCATAACTTAATCATGCCCAGATGAACAGACCAGCTTACAAGCATAATCCAATATCTATTTTTGGAATTCATAACTATATTAAACTGCCAAACTGTTACAGTTACCTTTACTGAGGGCCTTTATTTCTTTTTGCTAATTTGAATCACTGTCTAGTAATCATTTCCTTTTGGTCTGAAGAACTCCCTTTAGTGTTGCTTGTAGGACAGGGCTAATGGTAATGAACTCCCTCAGCTTTTGTTTATCTGAGAATGTCTTAATCTCACTCCCATTTTTGAAAGAGAATCTCCCTGGATTTTTGATTGGTAATTGTTTCTGTGACTGCGGTCTTCAGTTCTGTTTGGTTCCCTTTCATAATTTCCATCTCTCTGTTGATATTCTCTTTGTGATCATCTATTGTTTTCTTGATTTCCTTTAGTTCTTTTTTTAAAAATAATAATATATTTTTTTATTTTTAAAAGATACTTAGATTACATAAATGTTACACAAAAAATATAGGAATTCCCATATGCCCCAATCCCCACATCTCCCACCCCCTCCCACCCCCCACCCCCTCCCACATAAACATCATTCATTAGTGTGGCACATTCATTTGCAATTGATAAACGCATCCTGGGGCTTTGCCACTGAGCATGGACCGTAGTTCACATTGTAGTCTACATGCTCTCCCATGCAGTTCTGCATGTTATGTGACAATATAAAATGGCCTGTATCTATCATTGCAATGTCATTCAGGATGATTCCCAAGTCCCAAAAAAGCCCATGTATTACAACTGTTTTTCCCTCTCCCTGCCCCCAGAGCCTCCAGTGGTCACTGCATCCACATCAATGTTGTGATTTCTTCCAATGCTAGAATCACAATATGTCTATAGTAGAATACCAGTAAGTCCACTCTAGTCCATAGTTCATTCCCTAGTCCTAAGGATTCTGGGATGGTGACGTCCATTCCACCTCTAATTGAGAGGAGCCTTCGATCCCATACAGCCAATAGATGGGACTCTCTTGCTTGCCTTGTTGGCTTTCTCGTTTCCTTGGTATGGTGGTTGTCAATCCTCACCTCTTTGTTAGTTGCCCTGGGTAAGTCCAATGAACTGGAGAGTAGGTGTTGCAACTCCTCTGAGGTTCTGGGCCCAGCTGGCACATGGACAGCCCAAAGACTCCAGTTGCTTGGACATACACCTACAAACTCCAGCACCAAGTATAGGCTTAAGTAGAAAGGACAGATGAGCCATGTGTAAGGAAGTCATAATTGAGTCCAACTCTGTCATCCTTTTGTTCTTTGTCCATGTTTTCTTTTAGCTCTTTGAGCATTTTTAGGACCATTATTTTAAAATCTTTCTCTTGTCTGATCACCCACATTGATGGTCTCTACTGCTTTAATCTCCTCTTTCTGGACCATTGCTTCCTCTTTTTTTTGTATGGTTTATAATTTTCTGTTGAAGTGTAGACATTTTTATATTTTAACATATCACTGGAATGCAGCCTCTGAGGCATATGTTCCTTAAGCTCATATCCAGCTGGTATTATGACAGAGCTTTCCTTGAATACCAGCAACTACCCTCCACTCACACACCAAAAATAAGTAAAAGAATGAAAACTAGAAAACACCTTTCCCAATCTTGTACATTTAAAAGGTTTGGTTGCATTCATTCAGAGTTTATCCATACAACGAGTTTAGAGAATAGCTCTAGGCCAAAGTGTAGGGGCTTCCCCGGTCCTTTCTGTACATACATCTTGTCTTGGGCATGTTTGTTTGGTCCTAGGAATTCTCCCATTTACATGGTTCGAATGTCTCTTCTTCCCTAAGAATCTGTTTCCTCATTGTCCCTGGGCCCTGCACCAAAAGCAATCCCTTGTCCCAGGTAGCCGCTTGATTGCTCTCCCATAGTGCTCTGTAGGAGAGTTCTGTGAACTGCCTTTTATATTTATGGCAATTTCTGAGGCAGTGAGTCCTTCAGGCCGCCACCAGATGGATTGGGCCAGACACATGTGCTCGCAGCATGTACACAAAGGTTACTCTGCTTCCTTTGGAACTAGCAAGGATTTGCACTGGGAGCTCAGGCTAGCTCCACGCTGAGCTGGTGATGGGCCAGCCAGGTCACAAGGAGATCCTATAGCTTTTAAGTAGCCATTTTCTTGTTTCAGCACTCACCCTGTTATTGCAGTCCTTTAACTGTTTCCTGGAGCTTTGAGAAAGATGTTTCTGCCAGGCCTTGCTAGTTGTTTAAAGCTTCTGTGCGGGAATGGGACCCTGAATCTTCTCATTCCACCATTTTGATTGGGGTGAATACTTTATATCCAAAAATGTTTTCACCATTTATTTAACACTCACAAAACCTTTGTAGACAAGGGAAGGTGAACTGTTCCTTAATTAACAGAGAAACTGAAATCTCACAGAGTGATTCAGTTGCCTGTCAATTGGTGATCGAACTAATAAATGCAATAATGGATGGATGATGGCATATAGATCCAGAATGGGACTGTTTCCGTTTGCCTTTTGACTTGAAGGCTAATGATATTTTTCTTTTTATTTATTTTTTGACTCCCTTCAACAGTAGGGCTGACAGCTAGTGCAGTGTCTCTTAGAGCCGTTGCAAAGGAGTTGTTTGGGGTGCCATTGCTCCTCCTCAGCACTGGCCACCTCCAGGGTCTGCTCCATTTCCTGGGAATGCGCTTCTGACATCAGCATTGCTTCTAGCGATTGGCTGTTCCATTTTGTAGCTATCCACCTTTCTTAGTCCTTTCCGGGATGCTTTTAGGTTCCTTAAGCTAAAGAATAAAAAGAATGTAGAGAAAGTAAGAGGGATAAAGGGGTGTTAAGGAACTACACCCAGGAGTTAGCATGAGTTTAAATCCCAGCTTTGCCATTTGCACTAGGTGGAAAAACTGAGTGGGTAACCTCCCTGAATCTGTTTCCTTATCTGAAAAATGGAGATAACATGTGAAATGGTATTCACCCATAGCAGCTGTGAGAATTGGATGAAGGAACATAGTTAAGTACTTAGTACTGTATCTGGCATATATTAAGTGCTCACCAAATATCAGCTATCATTATTATTGATAGAGTTGGAGAGAGACACTGAGAAAAATGGACTTTGGAACATTATTGTTCACATTGTGGAAATTAGTAAAGATTTGCTTGATTACATTGGATTCAGCTTTCTAAAGGAGGTTTGCTGGTTCAGGAAGTGGTGAGGAGCAGGGCCTTGCCCTCTGCTTAAGAGAAAGGAAAATTGCGACAAGACCAGGGCAATTAAGACCCCCGTGTTAGATGGTTATATGTTGCTTCCTACAAAGCCGGGCAATACTAGGGAGTGAAACAGGAACACAAAACCTGCTTTACATTCACAGGAGCAGAGGAAGAGGATTCCTGCTGCTGGATGCTGCTTTCCCTTCCAGGAGCAGGGGACTGGCCCAAGTCAGTTGCACAATGTGTAAGGATGTAAATCCGATAATGTCATGCTTTAAAAAAATAAAGAAAGGGAGCCGTGCTGATTGCTTATATGGACAGCTGGCACACCTTAAGAAGTGAGAATGGTTCAGGCGGGAATGTAATAAGGCCGGGGAAAGTGGCAGCATGAAAGGGATGACCTTTATTTGCAATCATGGCTGAGATTTACAGTTTATTACTGATAGCTTTTATAAAGAGCCATTCAGTTCAGAGGTGAGAGGTTTGTCATCTGGAAATGCAATTAACTTTACCTTATCCCAATCCCCCTGGTCTTAGTGTGAGAGCAGCACTCCAGCTCTTCAGCAATATCGTGATTTCCCCTCTAATTTCATTTCTGTCTATTGCATCCCCAGGTCCCTGGCATTAACGCGATTGCATATTTTTACTATTATTATTTTTTATTATTGCTACTCCCTGTCATCAGTAGCCAGAAGGCACATGTGTATTTTTTTTAAGATCTAAATTATTTGATTCTGAATGAAGAAACCTCAAAGCGTAAAGCCTTTTCAACCACAGCAGTTAGAGTTGCACACAGAACTGAGATGTGCTGTCTTAGGTGTCTGAAATTAATTACGGAAATGGAGAGGTTGTATAAAGGTGGAGGTGGTGTTTTACATTAAAGATGGGACCCTGAGCGCTGAAGCCCTTGCAGTGCCGCACACCTTGGTGATAGACACATCATCCGTAGAAAGGCGCCGACTCCCCCATGCCTGCTCAGACGCCTGAGCGGGTGGAGGAAGCACAACACGATTTGAAACATGAAAAAATGAAAGCGATTTTGGCACCCCTGCTGTGTGTGTATGAGAAGTCCCGAAAGGTCTATTTTTGTTTCACAGGTTCAGTTTTATGGCCCTCTTTTGTCTGTTAAGTCAGGTCTGCAGGAATTTAAGAGCCAGACACAAAAGCAAGAATTTAGTACTTTTTGCCAGTTGGTTTAGGTTATTTGAAATATAGCCTAGTATATTTTCCACCCCAGGCTGCTGCCAGATACATCAGAGAGGGAAGTGGCTCCAGAGTCCACGTCCTCAGATTTCCCAACCTCTGCAAGATTGAGGGAGAGGTGCGGGAGTCTTTTGGGGGCCCCATCACTTAAGGCCACATTGTCAGAGGCTCTGGCACACTTCCCCTCCCCCCAGATAGCCCTGACACCTGCCTTATAAAATCCCCAGTAGTGTGACGTTTTACAAATTCCTAAGGTTCTATCTGAAAACTATTTCCTCTGGGGTAAGGTAGAGCAGAATAATTACTACTCTGTGTTTTTCATCCCGACTTTATAGTGGCTATTATTTTCATCAGTGTTAGAGGTTAATATCCCTATTTTTCCCCTCCACTGCCTAAATATAAGTGGGGCTCAGCACACGGCCAAGCCAGGTAGGGAAGGAAATAGCATTGCTTCCCAAAGAGGTTCGTTTGGATTAGCTGGTCTGAAATGAGGGTATGGGCCCTAGGGTAAGAATTACCCTGCTGCCGCTGATAGCAGATAGATTTAAACCCGTAGTATTTCTTTTCTCAGCTGAGAGAGGTCGGGTTAAAAGATTCAGAAGGTGAATAGAGCATGAAACGATGCGCTTATGTAACTATATTGGCACTACAATAGAATGGCATCACTAAGAATAAAAGCATCCAAGAGCCATTTTTAATAGGAAGAAGGAAAAGCAAAGACACCTCAGACTGCACATCCTTAAAGAATTCTTTGCAGTCAAAGCATGGTTTAAGGTGCTTAAATTAAGGAACCGTGCTAAACTTGGAAAGTAGACTCCACTGCCCTTTCCCGTAGAAGTGCCTTTAAGATGAACCTTGGAAATCCCATTTTAAATCTTGTTTGTCCCCAGGCTGTGTCTATGCTTAAACAATGGAAGTTGGGGGGGGGGGCACACAAAAAAAAACGACTGGAAGAGGAAGGCCAATTAAAAGGCTGTTGAAGTCTTTGAGAAAGAATCTTGGCTCAGATTAGGATGCTGGTAGTGGAGATGGAGAGAAGTAAATGGATAGGAAATAAATTTTGGAGGGAGGGTCTACAAGATGTACTGAGGGATTGAATATGATCAGGTGCTAATAATAGGGGGCTCAGGTCTTGAAAGCAGTCAAGAAAACTACTTCCAGAAGCAAATGCATCCATTCAAATAGTTCTAAATGCTACAGAATCTAAAAACCATTCCCAGTAAGAAAAGTACCATTGTCTGAATCTGATAAACTGAGGTTGTGCTCAGTGACCATCTGCTGCTCAGGGATGTTCCCCAGGTGCTCCTCATACAATCGAGGCCTTAAGCTGTGGAATTCAATAGTGAACACCCATGCCCTTCACAAATGGCACCTTCTTTTGGGATTACTCAGAATTAGCATCAACAATGGATAGCATGGTTTAAAGAAGGATCAGTATGGGGGTGAGCCAGGGGTTTACATGTAGGAAGAACAGAAGCCAGAGAAAGTATTTATTTTATTTGTTTATATTTGTAATTAAAATTTGTTGACAATGTAAATCAGAGTCTAATGCTCCTCTGCTCAAAACCCACTCCTGAGGCTTCCCAGCCTTGCCATGGTCTCCAAAGTCCTGCAATCTGGTCACCACCTGCCTCTTTGACTTCTTCTTCCACCAGATGTGGCTTTAGTTTGAAGAGAGTGAAGTTTAAGCCTCAGGGCCCTTCACTTTGCAGATCTTTTCCAAAATCTGGGAGGGTCCCTAGGAAATATATATATGTAATTGTATTTTTTCTGTCTTAAAGAGGACCCTCCAAATTGCATAAGCTTCAGGCCCCATGAAACTAGAATTTGTCACTATCTACAACTCTCCCTCTTTCTTATTGCTGTCCAGCCACATTAGCCTTCTTTACATTCTTCAAACATACCAAGCTCATTCCTACCTCAGGGCCTTTGCTCTCACTCTTCCTCTAAAGTGTCACATGGCTTGCTCCCTCACTCTGCTCACATATCTCTTTCTGATGGCTCTCACTCTGCATCCATGCTTGATCTCTTTCCCTGCTTTAGCACTTTTCACTGCCACACTGTTATGTGTTTACTTGTTTATTGTTCTCGTCTATGACAACTAGACAGGGACTTTGCCTTATTTACTGCTTGTCCCCAGAATTAGGACCAGGGTCTTGCATGTAGCTGGCACTCAACAAATTTTTGTTGAATGAATGCAGGTGGGGATCGGCTGTCTCCATGTTC
This sequence comes from Chaetophractus vellerosus, assembly GCA_004027955.1. NCBI lineage: Eukaryota > Metazoa > Chordata > Mammalia > Cingulata > Chlamyphoridae > Chaetophractus > Chaetophractus vellerosus. The sequence goes on along the minus strand of PVKH010027559.1, from coordinate 4,825 downwards.
ACTGATATAGGAAGAGTTAGATGAGAACAGAAAATACGAAATAGAAAGAACTACTGACTGCCCAGTGGTGAGTTATGTGGAACATAAAGAAGTGGCACCCAACACCTGGAGCAGCATTGTCCCCTAGAACTTTCTATGGTAGGAATGTTCCATATTTGTGTGTCCAATATGGTAGCCACTAGCTACATGTGACTATTTTTTTTAAAGATTTTTTATTTATTTATATATCCCCCCCTTGCTGCTTGTTCTTGCTGTGTTCATCTTTGCTCCCGTGCTCTTCCGCGTCTGCTCGTCTCCCCCCGCTGCAGCATCCCACTGAGTCAGCTCACCGTGTGGTAGCTTGCCTGCTTGCGGCGGCTTGCCTGCTCACGGCGGCTTGCCTTGCTTGCGGCAGCTTGCCTGCTCATGGCGGCTTGCCAGCTCGCGGTGGCTTGCCTTCTCGAGGTGGCCTGCCTTCTCAACGAGGCCCCAGGAACCGAACCCAGGGCCTCCCATGTGGTAAACCAGGGCTCTACCAATTGAGCCACAGCTGGTTCCCTACATGTGACTATTGAGTACTTAAAATGTAGCTAGTGAAACTAAGGAACTGCATTTAAAATTTTAATTGATTTTAGTTAATTTAACTTTCAAAAGCCACATGTTGCTAATGGCTACCACAATGAATTATGCAGATCTATTGACCCAGAATTCTTTCTCTAGGATAGCATGACATAGCCAAACCCCAGAGCAGAGACTGAAAAAAAAAATGCTCCTGAGTTTAGATACTGCTCTGGGATCATAACAAAGTGCCAGTGTGTGACATGAGTAATGTTTCTCAAGATACCTTGGGATCCTCCAAAAGCAGGGGCTTTCTAAGGCCAGTATCTGATATTCAGTGATAATTAGATTTTTTAGTGATAGCCAGACCTAAGAGCTAAGAAACACATACCCCCCATCCCCACATATATATGCCCAATCGCATGCTTTTACAACCAAATGGCCAGGTGATCTACACCAATTAAAAATAGGAGCTGCAGGCAAAAGATGAGGGGCAGTCATCATAAATATGAAGTTCCATACTCAGGCAGGGATGCAGGCAGCCTGAATCCAAACTGGAGTGAAACTTTGAAAAACACCTAGGCAAAAAGTTGGTGACAAATGGAATAAGGCTTTGCACGGCAATGCCAATTCCATTTGCAAGTGAACGTTGTGTAGCAAAGGAAGTGGAGGTGGGAAATCACATTGTTCTGCCTTGGCCTAAAAGATTCTAACCACATCTGGAAAGTTAGCTATGGTTTACATCCCCACAGTTTAAGAAGGAAATAAAATGTAGAGGAAATAAAAGAAAGGCCACAAAAATGATATGAATGTTGGAGGAGCAAACTTGAGTGGACCGACTGAAGAAGTAATTTATATCCTCCAAAAATAAAGGTCTCCGTGGGGAAGTGATTGCAGTCTATAAATACCTTCAAGGTGATCATATAAATGAGAGAAAGGGATCAGTCACCATCCCACAGGTTGGCAGGACCAGGAGCTGTGGCCTAAATCTAAGCAAGAAACAGTATTGTAGCCATTAGTAAAACATTTCTTATAGGCAAGAAGGACTAGGCAGTGGGCAGTTCTCTCAAGGGAGAAAAGCCAAGGGCAATCACTACAGTCAGAAGCTGATCGAATGAGATAGTAACGGAAATAAAAGGAACATCAGAGCAGGGACTTATTATGTCCTCTGAAATAACTGGTCTGATAGGTCTGGAAACCTGCCTTTGGCTGTGACCTATGCATGAGGCCTTAGAGAAAGGTAAAACCTCCTTGTGTTATTTCTCCACACATGCTGGAGCAAAGTAAAGGAGGAAAATTCCCTCCTGACAATTGCTTTAAATAGGCCCCAAATTTGAAGTTTCATGCGGTGTGACCTCATTTGCCTGTCTAGATTCTTAGCTTCTCTGGTAAGTATTGCTGTGGGAGTTTGAGGGGAGGGTCCATGGGGCCAATCATCAGGGCACCATCCTGAAGACCTTTTGCTTAGGGGGAGGACCCTGCAGTACCACATGGAACGCCCAGGACAATCCTGGCCCTATCCAATCCATGGAGACAAAGAGGGCTGTGGTTTTACTGGTCATGATCAAAATGCTTGAATTTCCCCATCACCTTTCTCCTGAGGACTTATGAATCAATCTTCTCTTCAGTCTTCCTGTCATGCTGAGGCTTTATCACCCCTATCTTCTAGCATCCTATACCTATGAGTTCAAAGGGCCTGTAGAGAACACACCATCCTCTTCTACTTTTCACAATGGGAAAACCAAAGCCCAGAAATATCAAGTGACTTGCTCAAGGTCACACAGCTACTTAGGAGCCAAACCAGACTTCTGACTCTCAGCCCTTTGTCTTCTACCTTACATGGTCCTGCCTTGAAAGGGAGAAAATGAGGCATCCATCCATCCATTCAATAAATGCTGTCCCTCTATGGTACTATATACGGCACTGTGTTAGATTGAGGAGCTATGGTAGGTGTTAAAAATGGATCAGATACAGACACTGGCTTCAAGGAAAAACTCTCCAAAGCAGAATGTGCCTACCTTCAGGGGTATACAAGGAAATCCATTTAGGGTTACAGAAGAAAATAGCAGGACATCTACTTAAATATATTTTTTCTTATCCTTGAAAAATGTCAATTTTGTGTATGCTCTGTTATGTAAATAATATTGATATACCCAGTAATATGTGTATATATGTAATTTATGAACAAAATAAATATACTTTTATCATAAATGAACATTTTTATAGACTGATCCAAAATGGGATTGGGAAGATAGACCCAGGTAGCTATAATGGCAGGTGGAATGGCAATATGCCATGACAAGGTACTGACAGATAACTGGGGAACTAAAGAAAGAATGGATGTGGTAGAATTAAGTAGAGTATCAAGGAGGAGGTGACATTGGAACTGTACTTTGAAGGATGAATAGCATTTGATAAGGTAGACAAGGGAGAGGAAATGGAAAGTTGCCAGTGGAGGGAGAAAAATCTATAGTGCAGGAAGATGGGTACTCCCAAGGGTTTTTTATACGAAACATTAAGTAATTATTACTAGCTAGACATTAAGGTCAAGGAAACAAAATAATAGTAAATATGTTTGGAAAGGTAGAGTTGTGCTGGATTGTGGCAGGTGAAAGAAGTTAAGGTCTGTCTTAACTATTGTATAAGGAGACACCTGTTGAGCAGAACTGTAAGTGTATGGATGAGATCAGCAATCCCCACGGTAATTTGCGGGGGTTGATTTGCAGTAGAAATTTTGCTACTTGGCTAAAGGTAAGTAGAAGTGTGGTGTACAAGGTAAAAAGTGCACAAAGACTTGCGGTTGGAGGGTGGAAGGGAGTTTGTCTCTTTCCTACTCATCCCCAGGAAGAAAGAGTAGGGACTAAACTGGAGGAGGGCACTTGGGGCATAAGCAATGACAAGGTGACACATTTTGCCACAGACGGTTTGTTAGTTACCTACTGCCATAATGTGCTGAGCAATAAACTGCTCCCAAACTCAGGCTTAAAATAATCATTTATTTCCACTCATGTGTGTGGAGGACAGCTGGGATAGCTCAACTTCTGGCTGGGGCTAGCTTTGCATCATGTTGCAGGTCCGCATCACATGGGTAGTTGGTTCTTTGTGCTCCTTCAAACAATTTCTTAAAAAGATTTATTTATTTATTTTACTTTTATCCATTTTTAATGCCCCCCACCCCCGTTTTTGCTGTTTTTGTATCCATTCACTGGGCAATTCTCTGTGTGTGTTTCCTGTCCTCTCTTCTCATCCTTCTCCTCCTGTCTTCACTGGGATTCATTCCCGGGAACCTCCGATGTGGGAGAAAGGCGTTCTACCACCTGTGCCACCTTAGTTCCTGGTTTTTCGGCACGTCTCATCTTGGCTCTCCCTTTGTGTCACTCTTCTGCTACTTCATGATCTTGCTGCATGGTTCAGTGGGGCCTGGCATATCTGCATGTGGGGCCTGGTGGTGCACCTGCGCTTGGGGCCTGGGGGCTCACCCGCTCGCGGGGCCCGATGGCGCACCCATGCGCAGGGCCTGGCTGCCGTGTACCTTCTATATATATGTATTTCTTTTATTTTACCTGGAGGTCCCAGGGATTGAACCCAGGTCCCTCCATATGAGAGACGGATGTCCAACCATTTGAGCCACATACGCCCCCCTCAAACAAATTTTAAGCAAATGAAAATTGTGAACAATTATTCAATCTGCTTCAATCTACCCTCTTGATCTGGGTTATTCATAGCTCTAAAGCATGTAAAATATGCATGACTCAGGATGGCCACTGCTGATACGTCTTCTGCATAGCACCAAGGGAAAAGTTCTTATGGGGAGCATTGGCAGCATTTGATGGTGATCAAGAGAGGGTGGGAAATAGACCATGATAAGAAGATAGAATGAGAAAACAGAAGTTCTTCTGTCCCAGAAAGCATCCAAGACAACTGCTGGATGTGACTATTCTTGGAGCCCATCTTGAGTATCATTTTTAATGTGATTTTATTTTTATTTGTTTGTTGGGGAGATCAAAAGTCACTTATCATTACCTTCCTTTTTTTCCAAGCTGATTATAAAAATAACTGTTTGGTAACTCATAGCTTAGTGTCCCCAACAGATTAAACAATCGGTATTGTCTGTCTCTTGGCACTGATACCCCTCACCTTGCTAGAAAGTAAGCCCTATGAGGGCAGGGATATATTTTTTCTTTTGTTCCCTGCTGTATCTCTAGCACTTACAATAATGCCTGGCACATAGTAGGCATTCAATAAACATTTGATAATTAAGTGAGTGTATATGCTTGCTGAATTTGTT
>PVKH010027558.1:0-12995 GCA_004027955.1 Chaetophractus vellerosus | reverse complement strand
GCTATATAGTGAAAGAAAAAAAAGTTGCCCAGAGGAAAGAAATTCTTAAAGAAATGTGTTGATTTAACACATTTTGGCTAATCTAACATTTACACATTGATTGCCATTTATATATTGATTGCCATTTATAAGCCAGCATTGTGCTAGGTAAAATAACATACAAGACTTGTTCCAATTACCTAATGACTTACAATTCAGTGGGAAAGATAAGACATGTATCCAAATATGTCGACTAACAGGCACTAGCGAGTGCAGTATGGGTTCCTTTAAAGGAAAGTGTCCTAGTATCTCACAGAGGAAAGATCACTTGCAGCTGGGGCCAGACAAAGCCAAAATGGGAATGTAGCATTTTAACAAGTAGAATTCCGTAAAAGTAGAATTGTTGGATGAAGAGTTTGTATAAACCAAAACACCAGAAGTGCAAGAGATCATAATATGTAAAACAAGATCACTACCAAGTGGACTTTCAAGACAAGTCATTGGGCAGTGGTGGGTTGAATCAATTAGCAGAGAGAATCTGTAACTGGCAAGACAGATTAAGATTTAATGAGATTCCAAATGTAACATACCACATGGAGTATCAGGAATAATTTCCATTTCTAGATTTTGTGTGTCAACTTGACTAGGTTATGGTGTCCAGTTGTTTGGTCAAATACTGGCCTAGTTGATACTGTGGAGGTGTTTAGTAGATGGGATTAGTGTCTACAATTAGTTGTCCTTAAATAAAGGAGATTACTCACCACAAAGTGGATCATTGGAAGTCTTAAGGGCAGATCTGAGGATTCCAGAGATAAGCATTTCTGCCTCAAGACTTTAACATCAGTTCTCTCCGGAATTTTCAGCCTGCCAGCTTCCCCTAAAGAATTTGGACTCAAGGCTTTGACCTCACCTTTACTGGAATTTCTACCTTTGGCCTGTCTTATGGAATTTGGACTTGCAAAATTGTGTGAGCCAACTCCTTATAATAAATCTCTTTATGTATATATGCATATTCCATTGGTTCTGTTTCTCTGGAGAACCCTGAAAGATGCAAGGGATGACAATGTATTCTCTTATTGCTGATCCAAAAGTGACATTTCCCCTACTGAAGTGCTCTTCAGATGTCTGAGAACCACCATTTTAAAAAATAATTCAGGATCATTCACAACCATGATCTGCTGGATCAAATCAGTAAGATATAAACTTTGTAAATGCCTTCGTTTTTGCTCTCTCCATTACAGTGGTGTGTAAACACCATGTTTCCTGTCAGCATCTTTCTCCAGGAAAATGAACAGGTCTGAGTAGTTTCTTGCTAAAGTGGAAAAAAATTAAAAGTTGTGCCACAAACCAGTGGATTTTCTTGGAAATTTGCAAAATCAAGTGCAAATCAAAGGGGACACTCGGAATACCAACTCAAGGTTTTAAGGAGCAGCATGTGTGGCGATGCACATTTTCACCCGGGATCAAGTCTTAGCCCCTTGTCAAGCCAACACCAAGGCCCAAAAGCCACAGGCTCCCCCTTTGGAAGAAGTATGCGTCATTGGACTTTTCAGTTCGTTTTTATCATTTGTTTTGTAGATTTATTAGTAAATATATGAGAAATTTTGGAGGGAAATCTTTAAGCTAAACTCTTATATTTCCTTTGCAGCTGTAGAAATATTTTCAACACTGAATTATTCCATTTTAATGAGATTTTTGAACTTTTACCTCATTAATAAAAATGAAAGGTAGGAATAATATTATATGTACTAAAACGATGCACTTATGTTTAATTACTTTCAAGTCCCAGAGCACAAAAGTCTAAAAATTTTAAAAATAATTTTCATAATTGCACACTTTCATTTTCATGAATTTATATGTAGATATGTTTAATATTTTGTTGATACCCATTAAGTGTACATACTGAATACTGAGCTAGTGTTTTAAGTATACTATTGCTAAGTGTGAAACAACACTGCATGCTAGATATTTTTAACTCATTTTACAGGTGAGGAAGCTAAACCCAAAGAGGTAAAGTAATTTGCCCAAGGTTGTAATGCTAGTAGAAGAGCTAAGATTTTTTCAGGTCTCAAGATGTAAAATGTGTGCTTTATTCATGCTATTTTAAAGGCATTTTAATTGAATTAATTTCTTTTTACTAGAAATGTTGTTGGTTTACAGAAAAACCATGCATAAAATATAGAGTACGCATGTACCAACTTATTGTTAACACCTTGTATTAGTGTTGTACATTTGTTACAATTTATGAAAGAACATTTTTATAATTTTACTACTATAATTGTACTACTAGAGTACATTATTAACACAGTAAGTTTCACTGTGTTGTACCATCTATGTTTTTTTTAAAATTTATTCTAGTAACATGTATGCAACCTAAAATTTTAACTACATTAGGTTAATAGAATACTTTATATGTGCCGGTTGAAAGAATTTCCATGTTGATTTCATCAAAGCCTCACAAAAACTCTATATATTCATCGTATTATGAAACTTATTCCACAAAGTAGAAACCAAAGCATAGAAAGGCTATATAAGGTATCAACCTTCACACAGCTAGTAAGCAGCAGTGTTTATTATGTAGCTCAAACAAACAAACTAATGAAGTTATTTTTCCATATGAAATGTAGAATAGTATCTGTCTTCTGGAACTAATCTAACTCAATGCTTATTATCATGATATGATCTTTTTATGCTTTGGGATCTAAGCATTATTATGTCCCTACTAGGTTCTAGGCCTTCTGTGGATTTTTCCTTTGCATTTTATTCTATATCTATTGAAAATTCCTTTTAAAGTCTATGATTAACTGGAGTAGACTCTGATAAAAAAGAAGCCTAGTAGAGGTGAATTATTAAAATAGGACAAGATAAATATAATACTAGACTTGCCTACCATTTGCTAAATCTCCATAGAGTTTATAATTTCACATAATATAAACATTGATTCTCTATTCATTTGAAAAATATATATAAATGCCTATCCTTCATTCATTGTATTTAGAGGAAACCAAATAGATCTATCAATGCAAAAACGGCTTCTTTTAAAAAACAACGCAAGCTTGGCAAGCACATAGTTCTTGATTAGTCATTACATATGTCAGTCACATTGATTATTGTCTCTTTCCCACTCGAACTCATTGCAAAGTGAGGAAAAAACATATTTGGGTAGTAGGTTCTACTTTGTTCTTTTCAATAAAATGTTGAAGCTAGATGTTTTAAGCTACATTCTGAATTCCCACTGCCTTTCTTATCCACATGCAAAGTATTTGCTTATTTTGAAAAATGTTAAGTATAATATTTGACTGGACTCTGCAAAATACAGTGGTTAGCTCAGGTCTCAGCAAAGAAGACCCACAATAAAGCTTCCTTCTCTCTGTATGGTGGGTGTCCCCTCTACTACTATTAGTTTGACAGGAATAGAATGTCTTTGTCTTTGTCTGAGGGCCATCAGTGCATTGTCTGAGCTTGACCTTCTTGGAAGCTATCAGATATCTTACTGGGGGTGCAATCCAACTTGATAGTTTATTGACAAGATGACTCATTTTTTGCTACTCCAAAAAATACCTCCAATCTCTTAGCTTTTTCCTAATTTTCTCCCCTTACATGCATCATATAGATTATACATATTTCTTCATACCAACTGATACTGCACCACATCTTCAAAATTTTTCAACTGACTGGAGGAAGAGCCAGCTAAACTTTTTCTGCCCACATACAAAGCTCAGTCTTGCTGTGATTTTTACACTATCAGAAAGCTAACCAAGGTACTCAAGAAATGGAATTTTAACATATCCATGATCAGAGAATCACAGAAATTGAGAACAATGTAGATGAACTCCATTTCTTAAGGAAGGAGACTTAGTTCCAGAGAAGTGGAATGACTTCTCTAACACTATGCATTTGATGAGGAGCAGAGCCGGGGCTCGACGCCATGTTTTCTAACTAAGAGCATCCCTTCCTCTCATTTTCTGCATGATGTCACTAGAAGAGAATGTTCAGAGCTGGCAGCCACCACTTTCTCCTTCCCAATGCATTATGATAGTTCTGGTAAAAGTGGTGACCATTGAAAGAGTGAGACACAAGGGCAACACTGCCTCTCAGTTGTTGAGTCAAGTCAGTGTAGGCTTTTCCCATTTAGGAGGTGGCTGCTTTCCCCCTCTTGTTTAAGTCTTCCCATTACACTAACTTGACATTGCTTTCCTCAGGTCAAGAATTGACTAGACAGCAAAACAGTAGAGAGTTGGTATTTCTGTCTGTTTGTCCTTGCTCTAAGGTTTAGGCCATGTAGGGGACATTCTGAATTTGAGCGGATATTAGAGTGAAATGTGAGAGCAGGAGAACACTCTTCCAGATGAATCTGTATTTAATTAGGCAGTCAAGCCAATCTAATTTTGACATTTGACAGCTTAACTCTGATATTGAAAGGCAATTTGTGAGGTAAAGCATTTATTAAAAATAAACATAAAGGCAAATCTGAGATTTTAACTTTTAAAGTGATGGACAGTAATACTGTGGTATTTAATCTCAATAGCATTATAATTTTCATGCTAATTATATCAACTTTATCACCTTAACTTTTCTCAGCCCTTAGAAAAGAGTATTATAATGGAAAATTCTATGGATGATTGCTAAGTAAAAATGTTATATCCCAAAATCATCTTTTTAAGTTTGAATAAAAACTTGCATAGGAAAAATATAAAATATAAGAGTGAGTTAAAAGCAAAAAAGCCATATATATGGATCATATAATTATAATTTTATATTTATCATTTTTACAATTTTTATTTTTTATATTTATTTATCTATTATCATATGATTGTTTATACATATATTGTGTTCTGTTTAGTATTTTGCCTTTCTATATCACAATTTTATAGCAAAATCTATGCTAAGCATAAAAGGAAATCAATATTAATTTACACATTAGGAGATATGGTTAGTTTCTTTTTAATGGATAGTTATCAAATAAACGGAAATGAACAAAATAAGGCATCATTTTACATCTACTAAATTTGCAAAAATCATTCTGGTAGTATATATTGAAATTGCTACACTTCAAAATTGGTTGTTTAATTGTAAATTCATATACGGTGTGGCTTAGACCATAAAAAACTTTAGCATTCTTAACCAGTGATAAATCTCTGCTAACATGGATTTATGTGATGATTTTCATTACAAGGTTCTTTATAATATTGAAAAATTGGAAATTGCTAAATGTCTAGCAATTTTAGAACTATTTATATTATGCCAAAGCAATATACATAGCCATTAAAAATATGATTATCAAGACCAGGTAGTAATATGCAAACATGTTTCTATTATAATTATGTTAAAAAATAGAATACATGATTGCAACCATACTGTTGTTAGAAGTAGTTTTTCTTTTAAGGCATGTGGGGAAAAATGGCATGGAAAGATAAAAATGAAAACTATTGCTTTATGCTTTAACCTTTTGTTGTCCTTATTATTTTTTTTTTGATTAGTTCAGTACAAATGGATGTCTCTGGGATCACAGATATGAAGCAAAAGTTAACATTTCAAGAAAAATCATCAGAGATTTTCTGTAGAAAATAAAACAGATTAATCAGTTCCAAAATCATGGCAGACAATAAAAAGACAACATAAGTAAAGTCATAAATTTGAAAAATGAAAAGAAACCATTGAACAAATGATGCAATATTTTGATTTTTGCAAAATACTCCTGACATTTTTATAGGTAGACATGGTAATATTTACATGGTTTCTAAACTGACACATACATATTCAATGTCCATGTAAAATTCAATTCTTTATCCTGAAGTCATTTCAGAAAAAAATATTTTGAGCTAAATGAATTTATCAATCCTTGAATTTCTATATCAACAGCATATGTGATAACATTTTGCTCTCTAAATTATATTGGAATCATCAAGGTATTCAGAAAAAAAATTGTGTCTATTTAACAAATTAGCATTTTAAATTCACATGGGAATAGATAATCATTTAATTTTTCTAACGAGGTAATTAAATAAAATTTATTGCAATTAAGAGATAAGTAAAGTATGTGCCTAAGTCACCATATATTACAAATAACACGTTTCATCCATACTTCAACTAGGTTGCTTTTGAAACTGATGTTAAATGCAATACAACATTCTAAGTAAGTTTTTCAGTAAGAATCATGGGTGATTTTGTGGGCTCGAGAAAAAAAAAGGACTATGTGCATTACTTCTGGAGTAGCTATGCAAGAAGGTGGCAAGAGTCCAGAAAGGAAACAGCTGTAGGTTATGTCTGGTCACATGGGGCCTTGGACAAATTCACAGAAATTTCCTGGCTCCAATTGCTGTAAAAGGATCTCTACTGCTCCCAGAAGTGGCAGAGGAGAAATATGAAAAACAACCAGCCTTGAGGAGCCATGATACAGAGTGAATGACATATTATTGGTAACATCTGAGGACTCATGGCTGAGTTCCAGATATGCTATAGGATGCCACTGGGAATTCTAACTTGGAAAGAGATACTTTAGAGCCAGATAGACATCCAACCACCAGTTCCTACAACATCCAACCACCCAAAACAGATCAAGCATCAATTCTTCCCCAAATTGACTGCAATTACATTTATAAATTTTTTATTAATATTTTTAAGGGAGCTTTAGATTACTTAATGTGACATCAGAAATATAGGGGATTCTCATATAGTTCACCCCCTCCCCTTCCCACACTTTTCCCCATTAGCAACATCTTTCATTAGTGTGGTACATTTGTTACAATTGATGAATACATATCAAAGGATTGCTACTAACCATGGTCTATGGTCTACATTATGGCTTTTACTTTGCACCACACGATTCTATAGGTTTTGACAAAACGTGTAATGGCTGGTATCCCTCATTGCAATGTCATGCAAAACAATTCCAATGTCCCAAAAATGCCCCATGTTATACCAATTCTTCCCTCTCACTCCCCTCAGAACCTCTGGTGACCACTGCCTTTATATCAACATAGCGAGTTCTTCCATTACTAGAATAATAAGTCTACTTTAGTTCATAGTTGCATTCCCTTCTTATGTTTGTTCATTCCTCAATCTTGAGGATTTTGGGATGGTGATGCACTCTCTGCTATGGGTTGAGAGGGGGCTTAGATCCCATGAGGCAGGTGGGTGGAACTGTCTTGCTTGCAAGTGTACATACTCTCTGTTTTGGGGATGGGCATTGTCCATCATCATCCTTTTGTTAGTTGAGTTGGATGAATTGGAGGGTAGGTGTTGGCCATAACTCTGCTGAGATTCAGGGCTCAACTGACATATGAACAGCTGAAAGAGTTAAGTCTCTGGGGACTTAAATTTAATGGGTATAGTGCTAATTATAGTTTCAAATGAAAGAGGCATAAGAACCCTGTGTAGGAAAATTATAAATGAGTCCAACTTGGTTCCATTGGAGTGATAGGTTATCATATATTCCAAGGTAAGGCCCACTGACAGGGTACCAAATTCCTGAGGTTGTCTGCCCTGCCTATAGTGTCCAGATGTCTCTCAAGCCTTCAGGAACCCCCCTACTGCAGCAAGAGTGAGATCCTACTAAGACATGCATAAGTGTAACCTCTGGAACGACTGCCTGTTTCACTTTGAAATCTCTTAGCCATAAAAACTAACTTGTATTTAATATTTCCCCCTTTTGGTCAAACTCTTTTTCCAAATGCATCACTAGTTGTCACTTGGTAATGATCCCTCAGTGCCAGGGAGGCTCATCCCTGGGAGTCACATCCCAAACCTGGGCGGTGGGGGCAGGGAGGTAGTGAGTTTATATACTATATATGGCTTAGAGAAAGGCCACATTAGAACAATAAGGAGGCTTTCAGGAGGTAATGAGATTACATTTTTGCCACTTTGACAGCATACAAAGTTTGCTGAATGAATAAAGCATGTAGATGTCCTGCCATGCTTTGAAATTTTAAATCAATCTTATTATTTAACAGAGGGAAATTTCTGGCAACATTTGTAGGAAATCTGTAACATTGTGCTTGAAAGAAAGTAACATCCTTTTAAGAGATTTACAAGGACAAATAACCAGATTTTGAAAGCAGAAATGCAAGGAAAAAACTCTTCTTCCTAACAACAAAATAAGAAAAATGAACAAAGAAAAGGCAAAATTAGAAATAAAACAACACACACAAAAAAGAAAGAAAAAGAAAAACAAGAAAAACCACGAAGATGGGATGAATCTCTCCTAACAATTCAATATTCTAAAATTATTTCTTAATGTTTCATGGAAAGTGCTAAATTTGACATTATTTTTATTTTAAAGAAAGCACATTTTCTTCCTGCAACCATCTTCCCTCCAAACTATTTAGCTTTGGTTAAAACATTTTGCTATCAAAGAAAAATTAAGAAAATCATAGCATTTCTTAATTAGAATGGATATTAGAGATGTTCAGGCCATTATTTTCCAAACTTTCCAATGATAAAAATCACCTGGAAGTCTTGAAAAATGTGTAGCTTCCCAGACCCCTCTGGTGGAGATGCTGATTCATTGGGTATGGAATGAATGTGGGAGTTTGTATTTTGTGCAAGTACTCCAGGTGATCCTTATCATTAAGAAATTTTGGGAATTATGGAAATGTTTAGCCCAGCTCCATTTCTTCAGAGAGAAGGAGAATGAGTCCAAAGGTCACATGGTACTTTGCGGGCCTAGATGTGAAACTCCCCTGCAGTGACATGTGATTTCTTGTTCCCTTTTTCCTCACTTCTTAATGGCTTTCCAATTATGATCTGAGTAGGTGTTCCAACAAAAATATCAGACAAACTTGATAAAAATATGTAGAACAAATGCAAAAAATGCTTTTGTTAAAAGCATATGGATGATCCTTTGAGCACAATCACAACTTTTACATTAGAGTGTGATGCTCAGATGACTATCAAGCACCATATAACAATGTCACTTAATTTTTTAAAAGAGACATATACATTTTTTCCTATTTTTTCACTTTTTGAAAGATACTTTAATTACATAAATGTTACAGAGAATATATAGGGGATTCCCATATGCCCTGCTATTTATCTTTTTATATATGTATAAAATACTCAATTACAAGGCCACCTGGATCAAAGCCAGACAATATCTGGGACCCCTAGCTCTGCAATACTCTAAGAGTTTCAAGGAGGAAGCTGTGGATGAATAGGGGCCGGTGGGAGTGGGCATATGGAAAAGGTCAGGATAAGAAGCAGAATGGAGGCCCTTTACATCCCAGTTCCACACAAGCTGTTCCACTTTTATCTCTACTTTTGCAATTTTATATACCAGTCTGGAGTATAAAGTTTCATGTAAATAAAGAGTTGTGGCTAAAACAAATCCAAAATCTTTGCATTATATCTAGATTTACCATGCAGAGATAGAGATTTTGTCAATAGTTAAATGAAAAACAATTCACCTTCCTTAGAAGCACAGTTAATTAGATGGCAAGAGGGATATAATCATACCCCTACCTCCAAACTAGAATATTTTTCCCAAGGAATTTATATCCAAGGAGAACTGAAAATTCAAACAAATTGATAAACGTCTACATAATAGTCTAATTTACACACTCATCCCTCTTTCCTGCCCTGTACATTGCATAAACCCATTTTTTACTGCCTGGAATTAAGTTTTGTGAGTTTATTGAGTAGAGAGAAGTGATGAAACAAGGTTATTAGACTAGTACCAGTTATTACCTTTAATCTGTGGTGAACATTACTATACTAATAGGTACTATAAAATAACGAGTTTACTAAGGATAGTAACCAACACTACTTTACTCCAGCACAATGAAACTTAATGACCATATTGAGGTGGGAGTTGGAGTCTGGTGCAATGAGCCAACACAAAGTCAAAATTCACTCTTCAATACAGTACATTTTGCAACTGAAAATCAACTCTTTTCAAGGAGATGGCACATTTTGAATCTTAGATATGCCAAAGATTCTAAAATGATAGCCTGTTCTACCTCGTTTGATTGTATCTCTTTCTGTTTTCTTGTGCTATTATTACCTTTTATGTCTTCCTCTCTACAAGGTCCTCGAGGTGTGCTGTTATTTAGCATCAAGAATCCTAACGGAAGTCCTGTAAGAGAGGGTTGACAGTGCTAATTATCTGCAACAGTTTTGGATTTCCAGTTGCCTTGTCACTTTTTACACTGCCATCTTTAAGGGCTATGCATTTTTTCAGGCATCTGTAGTGGTTTTGTATATCAATCTCATGAGTATGGACTTCATTCTCTAGGTAACACAAAGCTAAGTGGTTTTTCAGTAGGAGCTTGAGCAGGTCAGGGTTTCTGGTCACAAACAACAGAAAATGATTGTAGCCAACATAAATCACAAAGGAACTTGTTGAAACTATATTACAGGTGCTCACAGAGTAGACTGACAGTTCTTGATAGACTTCTTTTCTTGAATGTGAGTGATCAGACCTAAGATCAACCAAAACCAAAAAAGTATGCCAAGCACTTACGGATTGCTAATTGAATTGATGGCAAATCTTATAAAAAGAAAAAAAACCTCACCCTTTTTTGCTTCTTTTCCAACAAATCTTAGGTACTTAATGAGTGCTTACTATTATTTTTTACTTTGTAAAATTAAAATTTGATAATTAAACATAGTCATTATTTTAAGAATACTTTACTCACCTTATCTCTAAAAACGCAGGTAATAATATTGGTTGAATGAATGCATACTTTTTCCCCAAAACTTTGAACTGTCCTGCTTTAAATACATTGTAGCATTACTCTTGGAGAAAGATGGAAGGTAAAATCCAAATCAAGTGCAATAGAGGGGCATTATCATGGGACCAAATCAGTGCTTTGCTTATATTAAACTTTGCTGCCTTTTTATTGGTGAGAAAAAGAGTAATTCCAAGTTGGAGATGGTTGGATTCAATCGGGGACTTGAAGAATGGGAGACATTTCAGGAAGTGCTTTGGTGGAGTGAGATAGAACAAATCATTTAACATAACAACCTTTTGGGGGAATGGTAAGTTATATGACTGTAATGACTGTTATTTGTTAAGGAATGTAATTAGAGATAAGGCTAGAAAAATAGGTAAAGGCTATATTATGTCCATGTCTTCCCTAGGGGAGGCTGCATCCATCCTCCTCCTAAGATTCAAACAACAGGAGATTCCTCCAGCATATGATGGGTTCAAGCACTGGACAGCAAAAATGCAAGTTATTATGGCCACTACAGCGATTAAAAACTATTGAACAGAGCTGGTTTTATCTAAAATACATTAGAGAAGGGAGAAACTGGGGCACAGAACTTTGCTAGGAAATCATTGTTAGGCTGGGGTTAACAAGAATGTCAAAATGTGTAGTAGCACCAGCTGCACCTGGTCATAGCACAGGTTGGATGGCTCCACCTTCCTTTTGCAAGAATTAATATACAAACAAAGATAGAAAGCTGAATTTCAATAAGGACACTGTTGTTCTTTCTGTTGGTAGCATTCCTAGGAAATCAGAACATGTTATTCTTTAAAATTACGGATTTCCAATCAGATATAAATGAGATAATTAATCTGCATTGAGGTAAAAGCTAGAAGAAAGGCATGTAGAGGCCAGTTTTAGGAGAATTTTAGAGAGAATATTGCATTCATTATTTTGAAATTATCCATTACTTACTTAACTTACTCACTTCTGATGGAGGATAACAGACATGCATTCCCATTGATTTGCCCATATCTGAAAATTTTTAGATTTAGCCCTGATGTTCAGTGTGATATCATCTTTTGTAACTGTTTGGATATGTTTGCCATAAAAACTATTTATAATGATAATAGTTTACAGTTACTGACTATAAAGCCACGTGTATAACCTTTTACTTGCTAAGCCCTTCAAATGCATTATTTCATTTAGCCATCTTAACACCTTGTGAAAAAGTTATTATTATTATTGTCTTCATTTCAAATATAAGGAAACTTAAGCTTGATAGTTAAGTAATTTACCTAAGGTCACACAGCAAATAAACCCTGGTCTACTAGACTTCTGCGACTGTGCTCCTAAGTTACATAAAGAAGGACCAAAGGAAATAGCATTTATCTTGGCTATTTCAGACCCAGTTTATTCATTATTGTGGTATGGATTCATTCAGGATTTGTCATTAATACTTTCATGCAATTTCCCTCATATTTTACCATCTCTTGACCTCTGCAATAGCCATACTAAAAGGAGATTCTATAAGTAGCTTTGGTAAATTGCTCATTATTTATCCTATAATAGAAATTGTTCTAACTAATTTTCAATAAATGAAGCCTGGTAGTTCAACACATGTTTCAAAATAATCTTATTAGTTTGGGTCGTGTGGCAAATCTTAGAGTACAGTCTAATTAAGCTACTTTGAGAACATACAAACATGTTTTCGTTGTCATCAGAACCGCTGATTAGTAGTAAGTCACTCTTTACATAATGAAACTTGGGATTCTGTTCAGAGCTGAGAGAGTTTGAGAGAAGCTTATGGAAAACTCAGACTGCTCAAGTGCTTTAATGCCTTTATTTCTAACAAAATCACAAAATCTAAAATTGCATTCATTTGTACTTGTAGAAAAAAATAAGCCTTCTTTTATCTGCAGACTTTATGAAGGGCCCAATTTCTAACAAAAAGAGCTTCTTTTCCTGAGCTTATTTAAAACTTATTCTGGGGGCCGGCCATATAGCCCAGTGGATAGGGTGCAGGTATATCACATGGGAGGCCCCGGGTTCGGTTCCCGGGGACCTCTCCTAGCGGGCAGACCGCCTTGAGAAGGGCAAGCCGCCATGGGCGGGCCAGAGCCGCCGTGGGCAGGGCAAAAAGCTGCCACGGACAGGGCAAAGCCACCATGGGCAGGGCAGGTTGCCCGCGAATGGAGCGCAGCCAGCCACCCACAAACTGAAGCAAAGCCGGCCGTGAATGGAAGCAGAAGCCACCCACAAGCGGGGAAAGCTGTGCCTGCGCAGTGACTGGCCTCGGCGCATCGCCGCAATGGGGGGGAGGGGAGATATGTAACAAAATAAAATAAATCTTTAAAAAAAATAAAAAAA
>PVKH010027557.1:0-12997 GCA_004027955.1 Chaetophractus vellerosus | reverse complement strand
TGTAGCACTGATATACATCACCCAAACTGTGGTTACCTATGTTTCATATCCTTAAGTTTCCAGAATGGAAATTTTATTTTGAATGATCTTTTATAAGTGGAAGAAAGAGAGCCAGTGGAGCAAAAAATTCCTAGAATGAGACAGAGAAGATCTCTTTTGCTGTGAGAAAAAAATATATTTGGAGAGAATTTCTTACTGTCAGTAACTTCAGGAACACAGAGAAAGAGTCAGATATATATTCATTTTACTTTCTAATTTATGTCTCTGGGGGCTGGGAGCTATGGTTTTTATCACAGCCAATTTTCTCTCACTTCTGCATTGAAATTTTTACTTTCCATAATTATGTATTTCAACTCCAGATTTTCTCTTTGATTTGTTATTGAAATATGCTTGTTACATTGAATGTGTTTTAATGATTCCTTTTAATTTTTTCCAATTAAATTAAAATAGTCTAGTTTCTTTTATGGTTTAGGACTTGAATTCTTTTGTGACCAATTTTCTTCTGGTTCTGCTACATGCAACCCTCTCTATATATGTTAACCTACACATAAGTTCATACTGATATGTCTAACTCTAACCCATTAACACATAGCACAGTCTAGCCTCCTCCCCTTGCTTACCTGTAGCATCCCACTCCACAGTGAGAAATATATCACCATATCTGTGACCCATTTACTTCATTGAATGATACCAGTGTACATGTATAGAAGTAAAATGATTGTTAAACCATACTCTCATGGGGTATAACTGTATCAACTAGAGTACAATGCTTATGTACAGTATCCATTGACTTCTTTTTACAGACTCCATTCTTTTCCAATATTACTATTTCAGCAACTTCTCCCTCTGTCACTTTCAGAGAGGGTATGTTATAGAAATGTGATATGGTTAGAATGTTTTTTACCATTTTACATTCCATCCTGGAATTACCTTAAACGTTTAGATCAATTTTTTGCATATATTTATTCTCACTCATCGTGTATCAAGTTTAATTGTTTTAATTATTTTTTTTGATTTTCATTTATTTTTAATGGGTTCTTTAAAAATAACATTTTTCTTTATTTATAAAGAACCATTAGAGTAAATGAATGTTACATCAAAAATATGTGGGATGCCCATAACTCTCAGCCCTTCCCCATTTCACACTTTCCCCATTAACATCTTTCATTAGTGTGATACATTTGTTACAATCGATGAGTACACTTTGAAGCATTTCTGCTAACCACGTTTTATAACATTATTTACATCATTACTTACACTTGGCACCACAGAATTTTATAGGTTTTTATTTTAGTAAAGAAGCTTTATATTGAATCAGTGTTACATCAAAAATATAGGGAGATTCCCATATACCCCTCCCCTCCCTCTAACACACTTTCCCACATTAACAACATCTTTCTTTAGTATGGTACAGTTACAATTTTTGAACATATATTAAAGCATTGCTTCTAAAAATAGACTGTACTTTACATTGTAATTTATACTTTGACATGCATAATTTTATAGGTTTTGATAAATATATAATGGCTTTTATCCATCATTGCATGTTATACAGGACAAATCCTACGTCTCAAAAATGCCCCCATGTTACACCTATTCTTCCCTCTCACTCCCTTCAGAACCTGTGGTGGCCACTGCCTTTATATCAATGCAACAAGTTCTTCATTGCTAGAATAATAAATCTACTTTAGCTCATAGTTGCATTACTCCTTTATGTTTTACATTCCTCTATCTTGAGCATTTTGGGGTGTTTATGTCCACTCTTTTTCTGTTTGAGAGGATGCTTAGGTCCCATGGGGCAGATGGATGGAATTGTTTATAGAAACACTCTGTTTTTGGGGGTGGGCATTGTCCATCACCATCCTTTTGTTAATCGTACTTGGCAAGTCCATTGGACTGGAGAGTAGATGCTGCAACTCTACTGAGATTCAGGCCTCACCCAGGATATAAGCAGATCAAAGATTTAAGTCTAAGGGACATATATTTAATGAGTGTAGTGCTAAATATAGTTTCAAATAAAAGAAACAGAAGAGCCATGTGTAGGGAAATTATAAATTAAATTAGTCTAACTTTATTATATTGGGTATCATATATTCCAAGAAAAGATAAACTGACAGGGTTCCAACTTCCTGAGATTGCCAGCCCTGCTTAAAGAGTCTAGATATCTCTAGAGCCATCAGGAACATCCCTGCTTGAAGCTGCTTACTATGGCATTCAAGGAGATCTTCATGAGACATACGTAAGTGTAATCTCTAGAATGAATTCCTGTCTAACTTTGAAATCTCTTAGCCATGAAAACTCATTTGTATCTAATATTTCCCCCTTTTGCGCAAGGTCTTTTTACAAGTGAATCCATAGTTGGTGTTTAGTAATAATCTCTTGGCGCCAGGGAAGCTCCAGGGAGTCATGTAAAATGCCTTGGGGAAAGTAGAGCATATATGCTGATTTTACCTAAGAGGACACTTTTGAACAATAAAGAGGCTCTCAGGAGGTAACTCTTGGGCAATATATCATACAAGGCAAGTTTTAATTTCACAAGAATAAGGTTCAAAAGTACAATCATCAATACCAAGGGCCTGGTGTAATTTCCTGTCCTCCTTCACGAGGCACTACCCATTTATTCGGGGGATTCTTGCTGCTCTTTTAGAGAAAGTAGCAGGATTTCCCAGGTTGAAAACTCCATATCTTTCAGTTATTGTATGAATTTCCACCCACTGAGACAATACCTCATGACTACTTAAACAAATTCATATGCCATAGCAGCATGACCCATGTGCACCCATACCCGAATATCCTAACATCTCCAACACCCCAAAATTGTGATCCTGCCCTGCCAGATTTGAACCTTCATCAATCCAAAGCCTCTCCAAAAGCAAAGAAAAATAAATAAATAAATAAATAAGTAAGTAAATAAATAAATAACTGGAAAATAAATAAATAATAATAATAATTAAATAAAAAACCAAACAATATTTTTTCTTTGTGTCTTTCATCACCTTTAGAACTGTTATCCTTTATGTACAGTGACAATTTCTTCTGTGTGTTCCCCTAGTGTCTTATTTTTTCCTTTTATTTTTAAAGGAGCTTTAGTATACAAAAAGTCACATGGAAAATATAGGGGATTTACATATACCATACCCTGTCCCCACTCCCACTCTTTGCTATTAGTAACATCTACATGAGTATGGTACATTTCTTACAATTGACATACAAATATTGAAGCATTGTTACTAACAATGGTCAAGGGTTTACATTATGGTTTACATTTTGCACCATACACTTTAATAGGTTTTGACTAAATTTAAAATGGCTTCTATCTGTCATTGCAAGATCATGCAGAACAATTCCAATCCCCCCAAATTGCCCTATGTTCCACCTATTATATTATTCTCTTCCTCTCCCCTCAGAACCTATGTAAATGGCTCTTTCAATTTTCAAAAATAAGGTTCATAATTACATGCCATGATATTGAGGGCTTCATGTATTGGTCTCTTTTCTTTTCTTAGGGGCTGCCTATGTTCTCAAAACATTGTTGACCCTCTAATTGAGAATATAGAAGGTCTTCCCTGGATGGGAGTTTAATATTGCATTGTTTATTTAGTGGGTCTCCACCCACTGAAAAAATACACTATGACAAGATGAACTTTTTCAAACTCAATAGAAACTTGCCTCAGGTCAGCTCTATCCTGCATATGTCCCCACCCCTGTTACCCTGTACCAGGACACCTCCCTGCAATATTTGCCAAAATGCTTACCCACCATTGTATATTTTAAATAAAAGGTTTTTAAAAATTTTAAAGGTACTTAGATTATATTAATATTATGCAAAAATACAGGGGTTCTCATATGTCCCACTTCCCACACCTTCCACAACCTCCCTTCATTAGTGTGTCAAATCACCTGCAATGGATATACACATCCTGCGGCTTTGCCATTAAGCATGGACCATAGTTCACATTGTGGACCACACTGGCTCCCACACAGTTTTTCATGTTATATCGTGATATAAAATGGCCTGTATCTGTAATTACAATGTCACTCAGGACAATTCTCAAGTCCTGAAGAAGCCCCTGTATTACTACTGCTTTTCCCTCTCCCTGCCTGCAGAGGATCCAGTGGCCACTGGTTCCACATTAATGTTGCAATTTCTTCCATTGGTTGAATCATAATAAGTCTATAACAGAATACCAGTAATTCCACTCTAGTCCATAGCTCTTCTCTCAATCCTGAGGAGTGTGGAATGGTGATGTCCACTCCACCTCCAAATGAGAGGTTGCTTATATCCCATGGATATGTTGGGTGGTATTATCCTGCCTGCAGCTGCAGACTCTCTCCATTCCCTGGGATGGCCATTGTCTATCATCATTTCCCTGCCATGTGTCCAGGGTGAGTCCATTGACATGTAGAGTAGGAGTTATAGCTCCACAGAGATTCTGGGCCCAGCTGGCACATGGACAGCCCAAAATCTCTTTTCTGGATGTACACCTACAAACTCCAGCACCATGTATAGGTTTGAATAGAAGGGACAGATGAACCAAGTACTGGGAAGACATATTTGAGCCCAACTCTGTCACTCTCAGAAGCACAAATTCCAAAGTATGACACACTGGCAAGGTACCAGACTCTGGATCAATTTGCGCTGACATAGGACCTGGGTGTAAACAGAGCCCTCAGGAGCCTCTCTGGGGTGATGTCCACTTTGGAAATCAAGGAGGTCCTACTGAGATGTGTGTAAGAGTTACCTCTGGGATGACCTCCCAACTCAGTTTGAAGACTCATTTGTCTTTACCTTTTCCTTCTATTATTCAAGGTCTTTTTTCTATTGTATTTCCAGTTGGCACGTGGTAGTAATCCCTCATTGCCAGGGAGGCTTATCCCCTGGAATCATGTTCCATGCTGTGAGGAAGGTAATGCATTCATATGCTGAGTATGGCTTAGAGAGAGGCCACGTTTGAGCAACAAGGAGGCTCTGAGGAGGCAACCCTTAAGCACCCCATAATTATAAGTTAAGTTTCAATTTCAAAAGCAAAGACTCATAAGGCTAGTCATCAATAACAAGGTCAACAGTGGATCATCCTCCTTAGCCAGACACTGCCTCTGCACTTGGGGAACTATTGCTATTCCCTTGAAGAATGTAGCAGAGCTCTCCAGGATAGAAATTCAGTATACTCACATTTGTTGAGTGATTCTCTACCCACTGTGAAAACGCCCCATGAGAATTTGAACAATTTTATATACTTTATATGTATGTTCAGTTGAACTCCATCTCATGCACCCCTGTCCATGAAACCCCTCCCCTCACCAATTCTCTCCCACCCCAGTTATAACCCTTCTGTGATCAAAAGCTTCTTTAAAGATGAAGCCAATAAAATAGCCAACTACAAGTAATAGGAAAATTAAATAAAAATGATAAGTTTAAATGTAAGATATAAAATACATGAAAACTTAAAAAAAACTAAAAATAAAATAAAATTAAAAGTTTGGGTTATTTAAAAAATGAAAAATATAAAAAAAATTTTTTTTACCATTTTACCTTTTATCCCTGCAATATCTGGTGTCCAGTCAGTACCATGGCATCTTCTCCATCTCATTCACCATTGTCTCATTATTTTTCATTTTATTTTCAAAGAAGTTTTAGGTCGCAGCAAAGTCACACCCAGAATACAAGAGACTCTCATGTACCCAACCTCCTCTCCCTTTCCTCACCCCATATTAAACCTCTTTCTATGCGGATGGTAGCATTGTTATAACTGATACACAAGTAGTGAATCATAGTTAGTAAACATTGTCAATGGTTTACACTATGGTATACATTTTAGACTGCACTTATATAAATTTTGATATTTACCATGTCCTGTGTCCATCACTGTAAGGTAATGTTTGATCTAATCTCCTCCTCCCTCCTCATACCCCCAGGACCCATGACGACTGCCTGGATTGACTCATTGGAAGACAAGATTCAGAATTACAAGCAACAAGAGGTCTTGACACTCTGGTTTGTCCTCCCCTACTAGGAACCACACTTGCTCTTGAGAGACTTATGCCTGTCTATTTTGAACAAATCAATCCTCCCAAAGATGAGAGTTCAACTCATTCCCACTCATTATGTGGGTCTCCACCCACTGATACAACACATTATGACAGGATGAACACTCACACACTACCTAGAAGACTGCTCCAGGTGCGACCTGTCCCAAATGCCTTCCACAACCAATACCCAAAACCAGTGACCCTTCCTTGTCATATTGCCATAATATCATTCCCACCTCTTTACTTTCAACCTCATACCCACAAATTCAAAATTCACCTGCATTCTCCCCCATCTCTAACACTACTATCCTAGGTATTCTAACCCACACTTCCCAATCTACCCACCTTTCAATCCTGCACCACCAAACCCCATAATATCACCACCCAATTGTCCTAGCACTTCAATACACAACTACACTCTATCACTTTACCATAGATTATATCCGTATGAGTGATGGCTCACAACCTTCTCTCTGCTTTCACTTCATTGTAAACTTATCTTTCAGACAATTACTCTTTGAGACTGCTCAATTTCCTTAATTCATATCAGTGAGTTCATGTACATTTCACCTTTCAATGCCTGCCTTGCTTCACTCAACATAAGGTCTTCAAGATTCATTCATGCTATACTGTGTGTTAGCACTTTATTCATTCTTACAGCTAATATTCCATTTTATGTATTTACCACAGTTCATTAATCCATTCATTTGTTGATGGGCACCTGAGTTGATTCCAACTATTGACAATAGTGAGCAATGCTGCTATGAACATTGGTGTGCATATATCTGTTTGTGTCTTTGATTTCAATTCTTCTGGGTATATACCCAGCAGTGAAATCACTGGATCATATGGAAGATCTATAGTTAGGTTTTTGAGGAACCTCCATACTGTTCTCCACAGTGGCTGGACCATTTCACAATCCCACCAGCAGAGGATGAGGGTTCCCATTCCTCCACATCCTCTCCAACACTTAGAGTCTTCTGTTTTTTTAATAGCCACCATTCTAATGGGTGTAAGATGGTATCTCATTGTAGTTTTGATTTGCTTTTTCTTAATAGCTAATGATGTTGAGCATGTTTTCATGTGATTATTAGTCATTTGCATTTCTTCCTTGGAGAAGTGTTTTTTCAGGCCACTTGCCCAATTTTAAAATGGATTGTTTATTTTTATTTTCAAGGTGTAGGATTTCTTTATATATGCAGTATGTTAGACTCCTATCAGACATATGGTTGCCAAATATTGTCACCCATTGATAACATCCTTTGAGGTGCAAAAGTTTTTAATTTTGAGGAGATCCCATTTATCTAGTTTTCCTTTGCTGCTCATGATTTAGGTGTGAAGTTCATGAAACCATTTCCCATTACAAGGTCCTGTAGATGCTTCCCTAGATTATCTTCCAAGGTCTTTATGGTCTTGGCTCTTATATTTAGAACATTGATCCATCTTGAGTTTATTTTTGTATAAGGTGTGAGATGGTGTTCCTCTCTCATTCATTTGGATATGGATAACCAGTTCTCCAAACACCATTTATTGAAGAGGTTATTCTCTCCCAACTGTTATGGGCTTGGTGGCCTTGTTGAATATCAGATGTGAGGATCTATATCAGAACTCTCAATTCAGATCCATTGTTCAGTATGTTCATCATTGTGCCAATACAATGCAGTTTTGGCCACTGTAGCTTTGTAGTATGTTTTAAAGTCAAGTAATGTGGTACCTCCACCTCCATTTTTATTTTTCAATATGTCTTTGGTGATTTGGGGCCTCTTACCCTCCCAAATAAATTTTGCAGTTAGTTTTTCCAATTCATTTAAAAATACAGTGTTGATTTTTATTGTGATTGCATTAAATCTGTAGATTAGTTTGGGTAGGACCATTGTTGTATTTTAAACCACACACCTGCAAATCCCCAGAGTGTACCTGTCCCTTCCCCCAGCCCTCCCCCAGTTACATTGATAGTCTCACCTGTACCCCAATCTATTCCCCATCACATCAATCACTATTGAATGCACTCACATCCATTCACCACTATCACCCCATTAATTTTCCAATCGCCCCTTTTCACCTTAACATTGATTTTGCCGTATTGAGCAATGACTCACCACACTCTACTCCCTTTCTCTCTCCAGATAAATTATCTTCCACTCTCTAGGTCTCTGAGTCAGCTAAAATTGCTTAAGTCATCAGTGTCATCATGTATTATTTGTTCTTCAGGGACTGGCTTACTTGACTCAGCGCAATGTCTTCAGGATTCATTCATGTTGTCTGGTGTATTAATATTGCATTCCATCTTACATAGGCCATTGTATGTATATACTACAATTTGTATGTCTGTTCATCTGTTGATGGATATTTCAATTGCTTCCAACCTTTGGAAATTGTAAATAGTGCGGCTCTGAACTTTGGTATGCATACACCCATTCATGTCCCTGTTCTCAATGTTTCTCAGTATATACACAGCAGTGGGAGTGCTGAATCATATGACAATTTCATAGTTATCTTCCTGAGAAATGCCAAGCTGCTCTCCACAGTGACTGCAACATTCCACCTTCCCACCAACAATGGATGTGTGTTCATTTTCTCCTAATTCCTCTCCCTCCCTTGTAGTTTTTTAAGCCATCGGGTTAATATGTGTAAGATGGTATCCCATTGTACTTTTGATTTGCATTTCCCTAATAAGTAGTGCTGTTGAAACTCTTTCTGTACGTTTTTTAGCCATTTGTATTTCTTCTTTGGAGAAGTGTCTATTCAAATCTATGGCCCATTTTTAATTTGTCTTTTTGTCTTTTTATTTTCAAGATATAGGATTTCTTTTTATATGCTGAATATTAGGCCACTATCAGATAAATGGTTTCCAAATATTTTTGCCCATTGAATAAGCAGCCTTTTCAATTTCTAGACAAATTCCATTGAAGCACTTTCTTCTAATTTTAAGGAGGTACCATTCATTGATTAGAGCAGGTCTAAATGAAATATAGGGAAAAACTAAAAAAAATTTAACAAAACCAAAAGCTCATATTTTGTGAAAATTAATAAGATAAACAAACAATTAGGTAGACTAACAAAGAAAAAGTAGAGACGATGCAAATACATAAAGTAAAAAAAAAATGAGAGAAGGATATCACCATTGATGCCACAGAAATGAAGAATATCTTAAGTGAATACTTTGAAAAATTGTATGACAATAAGATTGATAACATAGCTGAAATGGGCAAATTTCTATAAACACATAAGCAGCCTACATTGACAAAAGATGAAATTGATGGACTCATTGCACCAATCACAGTTAATGAGATTGAATTAGCCATCAAAAACTTCCAAATTTAGAAGTGGAGGGAACATTGCCTAACTCATTCTATGATACCAAAACCACCTTATTACCAAAGCCACATAAGCACACCATAAAAAAGAAAACTTTAGACCAACATCTCTAATGAACCTGAATGCTAATATCCTCAACAAAAAAACCTTGCTAATTATGTTCAACAGCACATCAAATGAATTATACAGCATAACCATGTGAGTTTCATCACTGGTTTGCAAGGGTAGTTCAACTTACAACAATTAAACAATGTAAAACACCACATTAACAGATAAAAAGGGAAAAAATCACATGATCATCTCTATTGATGCAGAAAACTTGTTTGACAAAATATCACATATTTATTGATAAAAAACTTCAAAATAGTAATAGAAGGAACCTTCTTCAATATGATAAAGCACGAAAATGAAAAATCCATTGTTAACATCATATTCAATGGTGAAATGCTAAAGCTTTCCCACTAATATCTCTAATAAGAAAAGGATGTACACTGTCACTGCTCTTATTTAACATTGTGTTAAAAGTAGTTGCTTGAGCACTTAGGCAAGAAAAAAGAATAAAAGGCATCCAAGTTGGAAAGGAAGAAGTAAAAATTTCACTATTTGAAGATAGCATGATCCTATCTATAAAACTCTACAACAGAGCTTCTAGAGCTGATAAACCTAATAAATGAGAGAGTATTCCTTGTTCATGGACTGGAAGACTAAACATCTTTATGATGTCTGTCCTACCCAAATTGATTTACAGATCTAATGCAATCCCAATAAAAATTACAATGGCATATTTTTATTAAATTGGAAAGCCATTTATGAAATTTATTTGGAAGGGCATGGGGCCCTGAATTGCCAAAACTTATTGAAAAAAAATTAAATTGGAGGAATCACACTAGAAAAATATATATTAGAGAAATGCAATGACATGTCACTTCTTACTCACAGAGATGGCTGTTATAAATAAAACAGAAACTAACAAAATTTGGAAAGGTTATGGAGAAATTGGAACACTAGTGCATTTTTTTGTGGGAATCCAAATGTGTGCAGCGACTGTGAAAAGCAATATGGCATTTCCTCAATGTTTGCATAGCAAAATACCATTCAACCCAGAAATTCTACTTCTATGTATATACCCCCAAAGAATTAAATCAGACTCAAAGAGATACTGGTACACAAAGATTCACAAAGGCATTATTCACACTAGCCAAAATTTGGAAACTGCCCATATCCATGTCCAGATATATGGATAAACAAAATGTGGTATATATGCACAATAGGATATTGTTTGACCAAAAAGGAATGAAGTTCTGATATATGATACAATATGTGTGAATCTTGAAGAAATCAATTGAGTTAAATAAGCCAAATAAAAAAGAATATATATTGTATAATTCCATATATACAAAATACTTAGGATATACAAATTCATAGACCCAGAAATTAGATGAGAGGTTATGAGGGGTTGAGGGTTGTAGGGATTGGTGATGGGGAGTTATTGCTTACTGGGCACATACTTTCTTTTTGGGATGATGAGAATGTTTTCATAATGGATGGTAGTGGTGGTAACACAACATTGTGAATGTAATTGACATCACTAAATTGTGTACATCAGAGGGGTAAAAATGGAAAATTTAATGTTGTATGTATGTTACAACAATAATTATTTTTATGTTGCAGCAATGTTTATTTTGGATTAAGGTTGAACAAAACACAGAATGGTGAGGGCTGCAGAAAATAAGATTCACATATCTACCATCCAAAGTGTACCCAAGTGTACCAAATCAGCTGAGAATCGAATCCTTTCTGCCTTAGCCACTTCACTGAAGGGAACCAAATTGCTCAGGGAATATAATAATAATGGAACAACTACCATAATAGACATTTGTGAAAATCATCCCCTGAATTTACAGAAAATATTCCATCCTCTTCTTGTTAGAGCACATCAGTCCCAGGAATGAGTGAGTTCAAGTGTGCATTTCAGAGAATATGTGTGTAATGCTTCTCTATTGTCCATCCTTGGAGCTGAGCTCCATCACCCAGCTAAGGAAGGACTCAGGGAGTTAGGGGCACAAGCAAAGCCTTCTGAGCTCCTGCTGTGGGAAACCAATATAGAGGTAGGCAGAACTCTAAGAACAAACATTCCAGTGGAAGAAAAAGGAACAACACAATGGAAAAAGTATATCTACTTATACATTTTACACAATTCAACTTGTGTCCTGTAGCTCCCCTTCCAGCTTTTCTCCCTCTCTCTCCTACTACAGTAAAAACTGGCTTCTGCTGGTCTCAATATTTCTCAAGAGTTTCTTACCTAACATCTTACCTGTATTTCTGTAGCCATTACAAGTGTCAACATTCTCTCCCTTTTGGATGCTCCTCTACATTTTTCTCTAGAATCTTATTCACTGACTAACTCATTTATTCATTTGCTCAATAATTATTCCCAGAGATTCTATGTAGTTAGCACTTACATGTCAATTCATTCATCTTCTGAACTTAAGTTACTTGATGTTTCTGGGCCTCAGGTTCCACTTTTGTAAAATGGGAATAATACTATGACCTATTTCATGGGGGTATTTGAGGATCAAATAAAAGGGGGTCACATGTGGAAAATATTTACAAAATTCTTTCAAACCTAGTAAGAACCTGTAATATGTTAACTATTAATAGTGCATTGCTGTAAACACATTTTCATGCATTAAATTATAACTGTGGTGATGTTGATAAAATGATCTAATGCATATAAATATTGCACAGTGCTTGACACACAAAAGATCCTCAACATATTTTATCATTGTCATCATTTATTGAAGGTTTAGTTTCCATTCCCTGATCCAGGAGCTTCAAAAATTTTTAATATTTAAATCTTGGTTTTCTCCTTTGCAAAAATTCATTATGGTATTGTGAATGCCACTTCCCTTTACATATTTTTGTATGTATTAACTGCCTTAGTGATATCATACTCAGTTAAAATAAGTTTTCACCAGCCAATTTCTCATTTGTAACCAATGCATTATCTGAATATAAATTTATTTTTCAATTCATCTATTCTTAATTCTTTCTCTATGTCTAAACCATAGACATAGTAAATACACACTGCTGATAAGTAAGATTAGCGACTTCTTCTATTGTTCCTGTCACAAGGCCCAAAAGGACATTTTGAGAAGTAAGCCCTGGTTTACTTAATTATGCCCTTAGTTTTTATGTTATTATCCATTCCAAATCAATCATAACATTTATATCTCTCCAGAAATAAAGTATTTTCCTGGAGCTTTCAAACTTTAACATGGAGATATACATAATATCATCTTGGTAAGTCAAATATTTTCTTATAGTTGTGGTCATTTGCTTCATTCCTAATTTTAGCCAATCCTCTTCTTTCTCTGTCCTTATTTCCATGTTTAGATTTCTGTCTCAGTTGGTTTATTATTCAGTGTTGCCAAAGTATTCATTCTGGAATTTATTCTTCAGTTCAAGCATTTTCATCTTTGTTACCATAAACTTCAGGTTTATCTTGACTATTTCCTTCCTTCCTCATTTCTTAGATTTGCTTTGTGGAATTTTTTATAACATATTCAAACTTTTAAAGTTTTTATTTCTGGAGAATAGAATACATATATGTCCATTTATTGTCTGAAATATAGAAGAAAACACAACT
>PVKH010027556.1:0-12998 GCA_004027955.1 Chaetophractus vellerosus | reverse complement strand
TGACAGCGAACTTCTCCCAGGAACTCATCGAGGACCCTTCATCAGTCTTTCATCGGAGCCCCTGGCTTGCAGCCTGCCAGCGGAACCTGGACTTGTGTATCCCCACGGTCACGTGAGAGACTCTTATAAAATCTTATATTTTTAACAGAGATCTCGTGTTGATTCTGTTTCCCGAGAGAACCCTGACTAGAACAGTAAGGTACCGTAATAATAAAAATCTAAAATATGTGACAATAGACTAGTAGTTGGGCAGTGAGTAACTAAGTATATCTAAATTAAGTCAAGAGAAAGTGCCATGGGAATGTAAAAGCACAGCAGATTTAAGGACTATGGCCACAAGTGAACTGTGGATATGACTACTGGCTAATGCAACTGACTAGAATCAAATGAATAAGAAGACTCCTAAACTTTAAGGAGAGTTTTGCAGAAATGCCAAAGAAACCTCAAGTATAAACTACCAAAAAAATCCATGACTGGGACTTAAACTGCACCTTGGATCCCCAACTTTTAATGGAGAGAACAGAGACTACAAAAGCAGCTCAGACATCAATGAGGACATATTCTCCAATATCTATGGCAGATGTGGCCAAGAGGATAATGGAAAAGGAAGATCTTCTCAGAGGGTAGAAACAAGGGCCACAGAGAAATATGTCCTAGAAAGCTATTCCCCTGGAGCAGAACTGGGGCACAACAAAAAAAATTATTCCTTATTCCTTACATAAGGAACACTAAAAATGTTTGCCAGCAGGAATTCAGAATTGCTACAAACTAGCGACGGTGTGAGTCTCTCCTTTTTCCCTTTCCCATGGACTATCCCATCCCTATTCCACTAGTATATGATAGATGTCAGGAGAGTAGTTGCTTGGCCTTTCAGTTCTTTGGTCTTCTGATGACAAAGACCTACATTTGGACTCCCTATAGAAACTATGATGCATTATCCCCTAACGAAGAGACTTCCATGCATTGCTTTGGGATCCTGGACATTGACCTTGATGCCAAGCCTGGAGGGGGCTCGTGGACTGTTGTCCTTAAGGAGAGAGTGAGTATCCAGAAGGGCAGTCTATGGTGGTAATTATGGCTTTTCACAAATATTCCCATGCTTCTCTTTGTATACACATAGGAGCACACTTTCTCACCCATTTGAAATTAGAAAGACATAGCTCCATGGCTTTCTTTGGCCAACATAATGTGAGCAAAAGTGTCATGCACTACCAGGCAGAAGCTTGAAGGGTCAGCATGCTGTTTGCCCCATCCTCTCCCCTCTGTTATGAGGTTGTGGAAGCAGATGTCAAGATGGAAGCTCCATCAGCCTGTGTCCCTGAGCAACTCTGATGAGGTGGCCCACAATGGACCTGTAGCATGAGCAATAAATACTTAATTTGTTAAACTACTGCAATTAGGGGTTGTTACAGCAGCATAATCTAGTCCATCCTAAAAGAAGCACTGATCATCTGCCTGTCTAAATTTAACTGCCCACATTGAACTAAGCATCTTAATCAAAGACCTGCCTACAATGTGCTAGAACACTGAGGTACTGAGTTACACAAAGATGAATTAGACATTAAGCCTGGCCTCTAGAAGCTTACAGTCTGCAGGGAACATGGCCTGGTAAACAAATAAATACAATACATGTGTGACAAATGTCGTGATAGACATGTGAACAAAGTGTTGGAGGAATCAGAGAAAATGAAGTAATGTTAATAGTGCATTTAATTAAATGCAATAACAATTATTTGGCCAAGTTAAGTTTGACAGATTACGTAGGCTCCACAAAGGTGGGGATTTGTCTGTTTCATGCTCTATCCCTAGCACCTCATATAGGGACTGTTGAGTAGGTGTTCTATAAAGATTTGTTCAATGATTGAACGTTTATTTCCAGGAAAATTGTGGAGAAATGAGCATTTCAGGCAGAGGCAAAAGCATATGCCAAGGCATGGAGCTTGGCTTTATGACCCAAAGATTTTCACTTACCTGAAAAACATGATTTACCTGGGGTCAGGAGGAGGTTGAGGGAGACATCGGGAGTGGGAGAATAATCCAGAGAAGTGAGCTTTGCATGCCACACCAGATGTGCTTATTAGCTTAGAGACCTGGCGTTTCAAAGTCAAATACCTACAGGAAAAAGGAAGAATTTATAAAAGTGTGAAGCGACAGGTGGTTAAAATACTAAAGATGATACATGGTGGTAGAACCTATGCAACTTGACGAGCTGTTAGGTATGTGTTCCTCCTCAAGACTTGCAAGTTGGGATATTTGGAAATATTGTGATGGCCAAAAATAACATGTCTGTAGGCTATAGGCCAGTTGCAAGACACAAGTTTTCAAGCTGTGCTAAAAGAGACAATCAGAAGTCAACAGAAGCGTCAAGAAAGGAAGTACAAGCCTGCAATCCTTTATGCTCAATTTTGAAATTCTAAAAGCTGACAACTGAAGATTTTCTCATGTTGGGCACAAATTCATTTGGCAGCGAAAACTGGCTGAATTTACATGAGGCCATTTATAGACTTTATTTATTCCTCTTTGTGTGAATACTCACATATTTCACTATTATGTGTTTGATTACAGGGTGCTGCCCCAGAGTACTCTGTTAGACCTACATAATACATTGTATCTTGCTTTTCTTAAATCCAAAACATTCCGAGTTTTGGGAACACTCAGGGTTTTGTATAAAGGATTATGGATCCATAAATCAGATTCATAATCTTTAGGAGGAAAACTCTGGTAGCATTTTGTAAAGTTAATGGTAGAAGGAGAGAAGGAAGCTAGTTAAGGAGCTGTGGCTAAACTGCTGGTGAAAAATATTGAAAGTTGCACTAAGATAGAAATGCCGGAAATGGAGTGCTGTAGAGGATATTTCCCAGTCAGATCAACATGACGTGGCGCCTGTTTGGAGGTGGGAGGCAAGAGAGGAAGGAATCCAGAATGAATCTCCTGCTTCTAGTTTGTAAAATTGGACAGATGGTGAGACATCCACCACAAGAGAATATCAAAAATGATTAGAATTTAGAACAAAAATGATAAATGCCAGTTTGGACATGTGTGTTTGTGGAGCTTCTGTGCCCTGTAGTTGGAGACACTAGAAAGTTGGAAATGTAGGTCTAGAGCCCAGAAGAAAAGTAAATGATTGAGAGACAGATTTGGGAGGCTTCTTACCATACAAAGTATTTTCAGCTCCAGAATATAAGAGCAGAGAAAGGTGAACCAAGGACAGAATGGGGACTGAGAAAGGACAGCAAGAGAGGTAAGACGAAACTGGAAGAGCGGAGGCTCAGAAAGGAACAAGCTCCAGGAAGGAAGACATATGCCACAGTGTCAAATTTTGCAGAGAAGACATATAGGATTAAAGCTGAGAAGAGAATATCAGACTTAGCAATAAGGCCATTGGTGACTTGAGTTGGAAAACTTTCAGTAAGCTAAGGAATAAATGATATGTGAGAAAAGTGGAATCAGTGAGCAGAGACTGTTGTTAATTTCCAAAAAGTTTGGCAAAGGTGAAGGGAAGAGAATGGCTACATCAGTAGCTTGAAAGGGTTTAGAGTCAAGAGAAAGAGTTTGTAGGATGAGTTTGTAGGAACAAATGCTAAGGCAATGTTGTCAATGCAGGAGAAAACAAAGATGGTGAAAGAGCTAGGACCTTCTGACAGAGAGAGCAAAACCTCCATGTATGTTAGGGGTAGAGAGTACGGAGTGTTTCTTTATGTAGAGTCGCTGCTGGGAAGCGTTGGCCAGTGAGAGGCAACTTGCAGATATATGGGGCTGTGTGATCGGTTCTCAGCAAGGGATTAGAGTAGAAGTGGTGAGTCTTCGCCAAGCCAAGCTGGCCAAGAAGTGGATGTTCCTTCTCAACACTTTCTTCCTCCATCTGCCAACTAGATGCAGAGGACTTCATGGCCCTAAGGGGTGGTAGCAGCACAAAACTGAAGGAGCATGGTTTCCTGAAAGTTTCCCATTAGCAGAAACATTCACAGTGGACTGTTCCATGACTGAGAAATAGATTGTCCTAAGTCACTGAACTATGGGGGTTTATTTGTTTCAGCAGTTAATCTAACAAATATGTTTTATGGATTATATATAGAAAGAATCATATATAGAGAGAGAATTAAATATGGAGAGAATATAGTATAAAATATACAGTGCTGACTCCCTGCCACCTGTCAAGGAGCTCAATGTCTACCAGACTTAACCACTAATGACCATCTGCCTGGCAGCACTTAATATCTGTCCCATCCCGAGTGAAGGTTTCTCATTCATTCAAGCCAAGTGTATTAAGTTCCCACTATGTGCCATGCACTGGGCAAGAGATAGAGATACAGGCGTAAACGTGATCCTTGACTCCATAGAGCTTATAGTGG
Source organism: Chaetophractus vellerosus (assembly GCA_004027955.1). NCBI lineage: Eukaryota > Metazoa > Chordata > Mammalia > Cingulata > Chlamyphoridae > Chaetophractus > Chaetophractus vellerosus. The sequence continues at coordinate 8,646 of PVKH010027556.1, read as the reverse complement.
GGCACAGACAGTAAACAGATGAATACGTAAATGTATAATATAATACCATTTAGGAATATTGCTATAAAAAAAGAAAGAAAGCTTCTAGAATAAATGGATAGAAAGTGGCAAGTAGGGTGTGGTACAATTTTAAATAGGTTGGTCCAGGAAGTCTACTTTGAGGATGTGGCATTGATGCAGAAACTTATGTGAAGTGACTGAGCAAGCAAGAACAAGCTGGAGGATAGAGGGAGTGGCTTGTGCAAAAGCCCAGGGAAGGGAACGTATGTGGTAGGTTTGGAGAGCAGTAAGGAGGTCAGTGTGGATGGAGCAGAGTGGGAAGAGGTAGGGGTAGTGGTAAGAGGTGACACAGAAACATAATCTGGGCCCAGATCATGGAGGGCCACCTAAGGGCTCTGAGTCCTAGTCTAAGATATAAGGGAGCTGCTGACCCTGCTCTGACTCCCAGCACCTCCAAGAGCATTTTCCATCCTTGTAGACGTGTCTGGTCTCCAAGACCTTGCTCCTGCCATCTGTTCCCCATCCTGGCAACATGTCCTGAGCTCCCCTCAACACTGACTAGCCAGACTGCAAGGTGCATTTGGCAAGGACAAACATGGCCATTTTCATAGAGAGGTGATTCCTCTGCAAAGAAAAGAAAGTTCATAAGCTCCCTAGTGAAAAAGAAGCACCCATGAGGCAGTGAGCATTAAGTCTATATTTGAGGCAAAAAAAAAAAAAAAAAAAAAAAAAAAACCATGCAGACAGATGGGCAGGAGCCCAAACAAAACTGCTTAGGCCTGATGCGAGCACAAATGAGTAATTCCACCTCCTGGAGTTTCAGGAACTTCCTCCAGCTCTGAAACAGAGCCATCCCTTATCCTAGATGGCTGCAAAGACCCGGGTAAGGGCTCTGGCGCCTCCACAGGTGAAACAGTCTAACAGTCCCCATGGCTCACATTTGCAAATTGCCCTTTCCTCTTTCCCTCTTCTATCTATGTCACCTTATTCTCACAACCACCTAGGACGAAGGACTGGCCCAGCGGCTAAGGCCACAACCCAGTGACTGGGTTATTTTCTTGAACCACATTTAAAAATGCAATCATCATTCCCCTGCTTGAAATTGTCCATGAGAGTTTAAAATAAAATTCAAAGTCCTCCCCATGCCCTACAAGGCCTGACACCAGGTATCAGCAAATGCAGCCAACTGCCTGTTTCTGTAAATAAAGTTTTATTGGAACACAGCCACGCTCACTCATTTACATATTTTTCATGGCTGTTTTCATGCTACATCAGGAGAGTTGAGTGGTTGTGATAGGGACCATATGGCCTGAAAAACTGAAAATATTTATCATCTCGCCCTTTTTTACAGCACGCTTGTCAACCCCTGATCTCCACAATCTCTCCAGCCTTACCTTCCCTCTCTTATCTCCTCTGCTCTTTCTTCTGCTCACTCTTCCACGTACACATTTGTCCTCCTCCTCTTCCCTCACCAAGCCCACCTCTGCCTGCTTCAGGGCCTTTGCAGTTGCCATTCTCTCTAATGCAAATACTTCCCCCCTGATATTCACATGCTGTCTTCCTTTCACTTTTCAAATGCCATCCCCTCAGGGAGGAATTCCATCATCTATCTAATGTGGCTGCCACTCCCGTTCCAAATTTGCTCGACTGCATTTTCATATAGATAGAATTATATATGAATTTGTTTACTTATTGTGGAAGTTTCCCACTAGGATCGGAGGCCCATGGGAAGGTACCCCAACTGTATTGATCACAATGAAACCCCTTATGCATAGAATGGTGCCTAACACATAGTAGATGCTCCATCATCAATTACTAAATGAATGAATGAATGGGAGATTTAATGAGTGAGTGATAGCTCTCCTTACTCTACCTCTAGATAACATCTAGGTACTTCAGCCACTAGATATCTGTAGCACTCACGCAGTGGTAACAATCAAAAATGTCTCCAGGTGTTGCCAAATATGCCTGGGAGTGGGGGAGGGGGACAAAAATCACACCCCCCCCCATGAGAAACACCACTGGTCTACATGGTGTAAATGTGCCCTTGTGGCATAAAACATAGCAGCAAGTGGAAAAGGGTGGTCTAGGGATGTAAATACCAATTGAAAGAAAGCTAGAGGGGCCAGCTGTAGCCCAGTGGATAGGGCGCCGGTTCACCACATGGGAGGCCCCGGGTTCGGTTCCCGGGGACCTCTCCGGGCGTGCAGACCTCCTTGAGAAGGGCAGAGCCGCCATTGGCAGGGCAAAAAGCCGCCACAGGCAGGGCAAGTCGCCGCAAACGGAGCAGAGCCACCCGCGAGGGGAAGCAGAGCCACCTGCGCGGTGAGCTGACTCGGTGCGTCACCGCAAAACGGGGGGAGATAGAGCAGACACAGAAGAACGCAAAAAAATGAACACAGCAAGAACAAGCAGAAAGGGGGGAATATATAACCAAAAAAAAAAAAAAAAGAAAGAAAGAAAGCTAGAGAATAATCTAGGGACTGAATAACACAGTGTACCCAGAGGTGGATGAGGATCATGGCTAATAGTACAAATGCAAGAATGTCCTTCTGTGAACCAGAACAGATGTATGTCACTATTGCAAGGTGGTGGGAATGTGGAGAAGCTGGGGAAAATACAATTAATGTAACCTATGGACTATAGTTAACAGTAATACTGTAATATTCTTGTATCAATGTTAAAGATGTACTGTGTTAATAATAGGGGGTATGGAAAAAATATGCCACATGTATGCTATGGACCATAGTTAGTGGTCATAGTCTGATGTTATTATCTCATATCTGTAACAAATGTTCCACAATGGTGTGGTGTGTTGGTGAAGGAGTGTTGTACGGGAATTCTCCACATGTGCATGATTGTTTTGTAAGTTCACAACCTCTGCAATAAAAATATATTTTTTAAAAAATAACAATCTTTTACTCAAGGCCACAATCATTCCAGAATTCCAATTAATTATAGCTATACCTCAAGATGACCCCGGCTCTAGGGCTAGTTCCTTGATAACTTGATGAAATTGCTCCTTTAAGAAAAGATCAGTATTGTTTTAGAAACAAAGGTCCCAAGTTAAAAACTACTTTAATGCTTTCAGGAAAGAATGATTAATAACCAGGGAGCCAGAACGTGTAGGGCTACGAGTTATTACGATGTTCTGGGCTGACATAAACGTAAAGAGATGTTGTTGTGTAACAAAGAGGGTGGTGGGGGGAGAAGGCAATGTGGACCGAGAGGCCAAGGGGCTCTCTTGGGGACTTGGCCATTTACAGGGAATCAGAATTATTAATGTGAGTGTTTTGTTAAGTCTTTTTCCATGACAAGAAGAAAAACAGATAAGAGCAGAGATAGAGCAAATGCACTGACTGGCAAGGGCTGCCCGTGGTCTCTGGGGTGCACAGATGAAGGAGGATGTGGAAAGTCATTTGGCGATCTTATTTTCTGGAGGAAAATGCTGAGTGCAGGAACCTCTTATGCTGCAGCCTGGCTGCTGCTGCTGCTTTTGATATAGAGGCTGGTCAATGTGTTTTGCTCAGGTCTTGGGGATGGATTCTATTTTGATAGCTCTGGCCCCTGAGGGGCATAGCTTAATGTGCTGCCCAATGGATATGGCCATGTCTCATCAGAAGGATGGTTGTCCTCTATCAGATGACCCATGGGGACCATGATATCAGCAGAAAAGAGGGATGCAGCCCAGGACAAGCTGCCCTGACCCATAAGCTTCATTTTCTGATGAAAGTGAGAATTGAAAGGGAGAAATTGGGTGGCACGGTCAAAGTCCAGGAGCCATGCCTGTTGCAGTTAGTAAATTTCTCTCAGGTTGACTCCCTGTGGAATCCTTTTTCCCTCTGGTAGGCCCCAGGGATGAACTCTGCTTTCTGTTCCCAGTCTCAGCTGTCAGCACTTCCTCTATTTCTCAGACTTGTCTCCCACCAAAGACTGATTTCAGATTGGGATGCAGTCTTAGCTCCCAGTTTCCACTGTAGAAAACAAGCACGCAGCCTTTTTCCCTAGGGCCTCAGGACTGGAAAATAGACAGGGGCAAATGAAAATAGCACACGAAGGAAAACGAATATAGTGGAATTTTTTTTTTAAAGATTTATTTATTTATTATTTATTACATACCCCCCCCCTTTCTGCTTGCTCCTGTTGTGTGTCCATTCCTCTGTGTTTTTCTATGTCTGCTTCTTGTCCCCCCCCGTCCCCGCGGCGACGCGCCGAGTCGGCCCTCCACAGCGGTGGCTCGTTCCGTTCGAGGGTGGCTCCATTCCGTTCCCACGGGTGGCTCCGCTCCATGTTTTGCGGGCAGCAGTCCTCCATGTTTTTTGCGGGCTGCTGGCTTCCGCAGTTTGCAGGCGGCAGCTCCGCTTTTCACGGGTGACTTTGCCATGCCCGTGGGGGCTCCGCCCTGCCCGTGGCGGCCTTTTGCCCTGCCCACGGCGGCTCCGCCCCGCCCACGGCGGCTTGCCTTTCTCAAGGCCGTCTGCCCGCTCGGAGAGGTCCCCGGGAACCGAACCCAGGGCCTCCCATGTGGTACACCGGCGAGCTCTTTATCCACTGAGCTATCTAGCCGGGCCCTATAGTGGAATTTGTTGTTCTAATTTCTCCACCATCCATTCCACCTTCTGATTAGAGCACTCTCATTTTGGGGGATCCACTATCCCCCTAACTCTGAGTCCTTGGGCTTCGAGTCGTGGCTAGCCTCACGTATACAGATTCAGGGGTGGGAAGATGAACAAGACCTGCCAATCATAGCGTTCTATTTTTCTGTTCACGGAGATGGGTTTTTAGATGGGCAAATGACCCAAGTCAGTCCAAAACTCATGAATTCAAGGACTCATGCTGAGGAATGTAAGGAAAAGGGGTGTTCCTTCTCCCTGGATTAAGGAGAGAAGGACATGAAGGCCAGGAGCTGCTGGAAGCCATTTTGCCATCACCGAGGGAGAGTCTGCCAAGAGGCCAAGGAGGAAAAGCAGCACTAAGAGATGGAGGGAGCACGACTGTGTCCTGATGATGTGTTGAGCCTCTGTGTACATCCATGTCTGAAACCAATCCTACCCCCCAAAAACTTTTCAATGGCATAGGATGCAAATTATGTAAAATATTCCTTTTAATTTTTCTCAAGCATGGTTTAATCAGGTTTTATATCGTTTACAACAAAAGAATCTTGACTTCAGCTGACAAATTTTAACTGACAAACTTTCAACTCCCAAATGTCGGAGAGTCATGATCTTTGGTCAACATTAGTTTTCTTCATGCCCTGAAAACTTTATGCGTAAACCCCTCTCTTAGACAATAGCTGGACTATTCCTTATAGCCAAGAATACTCATCCTTTAATCCAAAGTATTTATTGAGTGCCTAATATATGCAAGTCACTATACTCATTCTTTTTTTTTTTTTTAAGATTTATTTATTTTATTACATATCTCCACTTTCCCCCCGTTGTGGCGACGCGCCGAGACTTGGTCACTGCGCAGGCGCGGCTTTCCCCGCTTGTGGGCGGCTTCTGCCTCCATTCACGGCCGGCTCTTGCTTCAGTTCGCAGGTGGCTGGCTGCGCTCCATTCGCGGGCGACCTGCCCTGCCCGTGGCGGCTTTTGCCCTGTCTGTGGCAGCTTTTTGCCCTGCCCACGGCGGCTCTGGCCCGCCCATGGCAGCTTGCCATTCTCAAGGCGGTCTGCCCACTAGGAGAGGTCCCCGGGAACCGAACCCGGGGCCTCCCATGTGGTACGCCGGTGCCCTATCCACTGGGCTATCGAGCCAGCCCCTATACTCATTCTTTACTTAGGCTTTCTCATTTGACTTGAGTTATAAGAATATATGGTAGCTAGTCTTATCCCCAATTTAAAGATGAACAAACTGAGATTCAGAAAGCAAAGTAAATGCTGAAGTTCATTTGGCTAGTAAGTGGCAGAGTGAGACTTCATACCCAAATGCCTTTTTCTTGGTCATATAAAGCTCTTTTCCACTGCAGCCTGGAGTTGGAGTTAGGCTGAGCAATAGTTATGTTCTCCTTGACCATTCAGTAATAACAATACAATTCACTATCCAAGCACTAAGGGCCTATAATATTTCTCATGCTCACATAATACTGTGAGATAGGGATTATTTTTTTAAATCATCATTCCCATTTTATGAATGAAGATTCTGAAGCTCAAAGAACTTAAAATAAATCTCTCTAGTTCAAAAAGAGATGGGATACAAAACCAAGGAGATTTTCAAAGCCAGTGCTCTTTCCAGTAGGCCACATTCCATCCCAAGCATCTTAGGAGCTCTGCTTTCTCCCACCCTCGTGTAGATGTGCTCCACAAAAGAAATGTACTTCTTAAGGAATTTTGTCATACACTATTCACTGAAATGCATCATATAGGAAAATTCTGGCTCCCAGTTAAAACAAGATACTTGAAGCAAGGTCCATGACAGATACGTTTTTCTACATACCCAAGGCATAGCAGGTATAGCATAAATACTCACTAAAGAAACAGGGTAGCACGACACTGTTTTCATAACTTTAAAGCCTCCATCAAGACTATTTTCTCCAAGTGTGGTCCATAAAGATTTTCTGGGGATCCTGCTTTTTTGTTTCCTGCTGCTAAAACAAATACTATACAATGGGTTGATTTAACAAAGAGAATTAATTGGCTTGTGGTTTTGAGGCTGGGAGAAGAACTAAATCGAGGTGTCAGCAAGATCATGTTTTCTCCCTGAAGACTGTGGTGTCTGGGGTGGCTACTGGCAACCCTTGGTCCTTGGCTTTTCTGTCATACAGCAATGCCCACAGTGGTTTCTTCTCCTTCTCTTTTGGAATCCACTGACTCCTAGCTTCTTGCTTCCCCACATGGCTTCTCTCTATGGCTTTCTCTACAAGGTCTCCAGTAACAGGACTAAGACCCATACTGATTAAGTCGGACCACACCTGAAAATAACCTCATCAAAAGTTCCTATTTACAATGGGATCACACCCACAGGAATGCGTTAAGGTTAAGTACATATTTTTCTGGGGTACATAAAGTATCACATCTGCTAAAATTGCAGATTCACAGATCTGAGCCCAGGCTTAATGAATCAGAATATCTGGGGACAAAGTATAGGAATCTGCATGTTAATAAGCACCCAGGTAACACTTGGGAATATCAAAGTTTAAAAGCCACTCTACAAAATGGCAGGCAACCTGAGAGACCATCCCACACTTCATTCTTTCATTTAGCTAACTTATAGAATGTCTCGTAAACAAAAATACCTTCGTAACCACTGGAAATAGACCATATCCAAGGACTCTGCCTTCAAGGGACTTGGCAGACGAAAAAGACAGTATACAACTAATTACAAAAACCTTCCTTTACTTTAAATTATGCCAAGTTCTATTGGAACATATAACAGGAGGCCTTGACCTGGTCTCAGTGTGTGTGTGTGTGTGTGTGTGTGTGTGTGTGCACGCATACACATAGAGGGTGGATAGTGTAGGTTTTGTGGATCAGGTGACATTCATTATGGGTAGGAACTAACCAGGTGAAGTGGAAGACAAAGTGTTTCAGGCATAAGGGACAGCAGGTGCAAAGGCCTTGAGGTGGAAAGGTAAAAGGGATTCTAGAAGCTGAAGGAAAAGGAGAGAGTTTATAGCTTGGACGGTGAAAGTGCTACATTGTCAGATAGTGGAGGGGTTTGCACACGATGATCAGATTTGCATTTTCAAAGCATCAGCACAGATGCTTTATAGAGAATAGATTGGAAGATAACAGGAGTGGAAACAGGAAAACAACGGGGAAGCTATTGCTAACCAGGCAAGGGATGAAGTTAGTGTGGACTAGGGTGGTTGTGGACAATGGACAGAAGCAATATATATTCGGGAGATAAAAGTGACAGACCTGATGATTTATCAGATACAATGTTAAAGAAGAAAGGGCTGCAAATGATTAGATGCAAACTCCAGAAGAGAGCCATGTTTAGGACAGGGAATATGCAAGCTCAATTTTGAAAACAGTGAATTTAAGTGTGTATCAGTGAAGGCTCAATTGCAGGCAACAGAAACCACTCTAGCTATTTTAAGCAACACTAGATTTAAGACCCAGAACTAGGTGTTGCCTCAATTATCTCTTACTGAATAACAACGCACCCCAAACCTTTGTGGCTAAGCCATTTACCTAGCTCACAACTCTGTGGGCTGTCAGTTTGGGCTGGGCTTAGCTGCACGGTTCTTCTAGTTGGCCGGACTCACTTGTGTCTGTGGTCAGTTGCCAATCAAATCAGCTAAGCAGTTCTGCTTCTGGGGATTGCCCAGCTCTTAGTTGAAGGTGTGGGCCACTGGGCCATATGTCTCTCATCAATCAGCAAGCTGGCTTGGGCTATACACTTGTCTGCTCAGAGGGGTTGCAATAGAGAAAGCACATGCAAGGCCTGTTAATGTGTAGGCTCAGAATGGCCACAATGTCACTTTCTCTTTGTTTTAAATAAAATTTTCTTAAAGTATATAATTCATTCATGAACATACATAAACAATAAGTGTATAGTAAAAGTTGTGAACTTACAAAACAAACATGTATATCATCATACAGGGCTCCCAGTCTTCACTCCACCACCAACACCTTGCATTGTTATGAAACATTTTATGACAGAGCGTTGTCAAAGTACTACTAACTATAGCCCATGTTTCAG
>PVKH010027555.1:0-12994 GCA_004027955.1 Chaetophractus vellerosus | reverse complement strand
ACCTGAGGACCATGGAATGGTGATACCCGCTCCACCTCTAATTGAGAGGGGGCTTAGATCCCATGGAGCAGATGGATGGGACCATCCTGCTCACAGTTGCAGGCTCCCTCTGTTCCTTGATTGGCTGCTATCCATCATCATCTCCTTGTTAGTTCTCCTGGATGAGTCCAACAAACTGGAGTAGGTGCTGCAACTCCATTGACACCCAGGGACCAGCTGACAAATGAACAGCCCAAAGATTCAAGTCTCTTGGACATACACCTACCAACTCTAGTACTAACTATAGGTTCAAATAGAAGGGGCAGAAGAGCCATGTGTAGGGAAACCACAACTGAATCCAATTCTGTCACACTGGCTAACATAAATTCCAAATAAGGGCCCACTGGCAGGGCACCAAACTCCTGAGCTGTCTGCCCTGCCTATAGTGTCTGGATGTCCCCAGAGCTCTCAGAAGCCCCACTATTTGAAGCAATATTTACTTCGGCAGTCAATGAGATCCTGCTGAGATGTGCGTAAGTGTGAACTCTGGAATGATCTCTCAACTAACTGTGAAATCTCTTAGCCACATAAACTCAATTGTCTTTACCTTTTCCCCCTTTGGGTCAAGGTCTTTTTCCAGTTGCATTGCTACTTGGCGCTTGGTAGTAATCCATTGGTACCAGGGAGGTTCATCCCTGGGAGTCATGTCCCACACTGGGGGGAAGGTAATTTATTTATATGCTGAGTTATGCTTAGAGAACAGTCACATTTGAGCAACAAGGAGGCTCTAAGGAGGTACCTCTTGGGCACCCTATAATACCAGGCTGTTTCAATTTCAAAAATAAAGGTTCATAAGTACAGTCATCAATATCAAGGGCCCATAAATGTTTCATCTTCCTTCACTAGTTCCTGCCCCTTTACTCAGGGGATTCTTGCTGTTCCATTAGAGAATGTGGCAGATCTCCCCAGGATGGGTATTCGATATTCCTTTGGCAGAGCTCACCAGGATGGGAACCTGAAATTCTTTTGGTTATTGTGTGAATCTCCACACACTTGACAATGCCTCATGAACCCTTGAACACATTTATATGCCTTATAGGTATGCCCCAGGTGAACCACCTCACATGCATCCCCCATCAATGAAACCGCACACCAATGATGCTCCACTGTCACACCTGTAACCCTTCTGTGATCCAAAACTTCTTCAAAAATGAAGCCAACAAAATAACCAAATACAATTAATAAGAAAATGAAATTAAAATATTAAAAATAAATATAACACAAAATTTAACACAAAATTTTTTAAGATTTGGAATAAAAAAATAAAAATATAAAATTTAAAAAAAATTTTTGATTTTGTCTTTCATCACTGTAAGATCTGTTGTCTTGTAAGTACAGTGACATTCCTTCCATTTATTTCCCCAGTGTCTTATTTTTTTCATTTTGCCTTCAATGAAGCTTTAGGTTACAGAAAAGTGACGTACAGAATACAGGGGATTCCCATATACCCAACATCCTCCCCCTTTTCCCCTTTCCCTTATTAATAACATTTTACATGTGGATGGTATATTTGTTACAATTGATGTACAAATATTGAAACGTAGCTACAAACCATAGTCAATGACTTACATTATGATTTACACATTGGACCATAAACTTTTATAAAATTTAACATGGCCTGTATCCATCACTGCAAGATCATGTAGTACAATTCCACTGCCCCCAAAATGCCCCATGTTCCACCTATTCTATTCCTCCCTTCCACTCCCCTCAGGACTCATGGCAACCACCAAGTTTCACTCCTTGAAGAACAAGATTCATGGTTACTTGCAACAACATTGAGGGCTTGACATACTGCCCTGTCTTCCCCTATTAGGCACTGCCTATGCTCTCAAGAGATTCCCATCCCTCTATCTGAGAACATAAGACTCCCCAGGAGTCCAACACCATCCCACTCATTTTGTAGGTCTCCACCCACTGATATAACCCACTATGACTAGATGAACACTCACACACTCCCTACAGGCCTGTCCCAGGTGCACCGTTGTGCATGTCATCCACATCCAACATCCTAAACCAGTAACCTTCCCCTGCTATATTTGCCAAAACATTCCCAGCATTGTATTTCAACCACATACCCACAAATCCCGAAGGTTCACCTGCTCCATCCCCCAAGCCTCCCCCCAGGTCCATGGACAGTCCAACCCACCCTACCCTCCTCGCAAACCAGCATCACCCAACCCAATAGCATCACTGCACCAATGTCATGCCCATCCACTGCACAACTACACCCTTCCACCTTATCATACATTTTGCCCACATGGGCCTTGCCTCAAAACTTTCTTTTCCCTTTCTGTCTCCTGTAAAGCTATCTTCCAGACTCTAGCTCCATGAATCTGCTCAATTTGCTTAATTCATATCATGAGGTCAAGTAATATTTCTCGTTCAGTGGCTGGCTTGCTTCACTTCACATAAGGTCTTCAAGATTCATCCATGTTATCCCATGTGTTAATATTGCATTCCTTCTTACAGCTGAGTATTATTCCATTGTGTGTGTGTGTGTGTGTGTGTGTACCACAATTTCTTTATCCATTCATCTGTTGATGGACACTTGGGTTGTTTCCAACTTTTGGCAATACTGAATAATGCTGCTATGAACATTGGTGTGCATATATCTTGTTGAATATCAGTTGACTGTTGTAATGGTTTGAGTTTGATTTAATTATGAATTCCAAAAATATAGATTAGATTATGTTTGTAAACTAATCTGTTCATCTGGGCATGATTAAGTTATGAGTAGGGCATTAACTGCCACGTCAGTGAGACGTTGAGCCCCACCCCTCGGTGGGTGTGGTCTCAAGTATAAAAGGCTAGACAAGCGGCAGGCAGTAGAGCAAGCAGATTGAGAAAAGCAGATTGAGAAAAGCAGATTGAGAGAAGCAGAGATTGGAGAGAAGCAGAGAAGAGATTTGGAGAAGGAGATTTGAAAAGCAGTTCTGATGTTGGAGTGAGCCGTTCGCCTGATAGTCTACAGCTGAACTTGTGGTGAAAGCAGAAGCTAAGCCCGGAGAGAAATGCAGCCCCAGGAACAGAGGAATCCGGAAACCTGAACCCTGGAGACGTCGGCAGCCATCTTTCTCCAACACGTGGACTTTGGTATGGGAAGAAATTTCTGTTTGTGGCCTGGTAACTGTAAGCTTCTACCCCAAATAAATACCCTCTTGTAAAGACCGACCAATATTTGGTATATTTCAAGGGGCACACCTTTTGGCTGACCAAAACAACTGTATATGCAAAGATCTATATCAGAACTCTCAATTCGTTTCCAATGGTTAGTATGTCTGTCCGTGTGCCAATACCATGCAGTTTTGACCATTGTAGCTATGCAGTATGTTTTAAATTCAGGTAGTGTGATTCCTCCAATTTCATTTTTCTTTTCCAATATGTCTTTGGCTATTCTGGGTCTCTTCCCTTCCAAAATAATTTCATAGTTAGCTTTTCCAATTCAGCAAAAAAATGCTGTGGTAATTTTTATTAGGATTGCATTGATCTGTAAATCAGTTAGGTTTGGATAGACATCTTAATGATGTTTAGTCTTCCTATCCATGAACAGGGAATATTCTTCTATTTAGGTCTTCTTTGATTTCCTTTAACAGTGTTGTGTAGTTTTCTGTTTACAAGTCGTTTACATCTTTACATTTATTCCTATGTATTTGATTCTTTTAGTTGCTATTGTAAATGGGATTGGGTTTTTCTTCTTGGTTTCCTCCTCAGATTGCTTATTATTGGTGTACGAGAAATGCTGATTTTTGCACATTGATCTTATAACCTGCCACTTTACTGAACTCGTTTATAAGCTCTAGAAGCTTTGTTGTAGATTACTCAGGGCTTTCTATGTATAGGATCATGTCATCTGCAAATAGTGAAATGTTTACTTCTTCTTTTCACATTGGATGTCTTTTTATATCTTTTTCTTGCTTAAGTACTCAAGCAAGTACTAATAACATGTTACATAAGAGTGGTATAAGTGGGCATACTTGTCTTGTTCCCGATCTTGGAAAGTTTTTAGTATTTCACCATTGAATATGATGTTAGACTTAGGTTTTTCATATATACACTTTATCACTTTCTATTCCCAGTTTTTGTAGTGTTTTTATTAGGAAAGGTTGCTGTATTTTGTCAAATCCTTTTTCTGCATCTATAAAGATGATCACGTGTTTTTTTCTTTTGATAAATTTATGCGGTATATTTCAAAGATTGATTTTCTTATGTTGAACCATCCTTGAATACCAGGGATGAAAGCCACTTTGATGTACTGTTGAATATGATTAGCAAGCATTTTGTTCAGGATTTTAGCATCTAGGTTCATTAGAGATTGGTCTATAGTTTTCCTTTCTTATGGTGTCTTTATGTGGCTTTGATATTAGGGTGATGTTGGCATCATAGAATAAGTTAGACAATGTTCCCTCCACTTCTATTTTTTGGAAAAGTTTAAGCAGGATTGGTGTCAGTTCTTTCTGGAATGTTGGTAGAATTCACCTGTGAAGGCTTTTGGTCCTGGGCTCTTCTTCATTTCCTCCTTAACCCAGTGATTCTCTAAGAGTGTGTTGTTTAACAACCGTTTCATTGTGCCTAATCTGCTTCTCTGCCCCTTACTGATTTCTAGTTTCATTCCATTGTGGTCAGAGAAATTACTGTGTAGAATTTCAATCTTTCTGAATTTATTGAGAGTTGTTCTGTCACCTAGCATGTGGTCTATCCTGGAGAATGATCCATGTGCACTCAAGAAGAATATATATCTCACTGTATTTGGGCGTAATGTTCTGTATATGTCTATTAGGTCCAGATCCTCTGATGTATTATTCAAGGTCTCTGTTTCTTTGTTGATCCTGTTGAGATGTTCTGTCTAATGGTGCTAATGGTGAGTTAAAGTCTCCTGCTATTATTGTACAGCCATCAATTTCTCCCATTAGTTTTTCCAATGTTTGTCTCGTATTTTGAGGCGCCCTGGTTAGGTGCATAAATATTTATGGTTGTTCTTTCTTGATAGATTAAACCTTTTATTAATATATAGTGGCCTTCTTTGTCTCTTAAAATGGTTTTACATTTAAAGTCTATTTTTTTTTCCAATCTTAGTACAGCTACTCCTGCCCTTTTCTGATTATTGTTGGCAGGTAGAATTTTTTCCCAATCATTTATTTTCTGCCTCCTTGCATCCCTGGGTCTAAGGTGAGTTTCTTGGAGACAGTACATAGATGGGTCATATTTCCTTATCCTGTCAATCTTTTTTTCTTGATTGGAGAGTTTAATCAACATTCAATGCTATTACTGTCAAGGGATTTCTTACATTTTCTTTATGTTTGTGTATGCTATTAATTTTTATTTCCCTTTTTATCTTTTTAGTTATTTTTACACTCTCCTCCAACTCTCTCTTTTGTGTTTTCTCCTTTTGCCCTGCTGAACTCCCTTTAGTATTTCTTGAAGGGCAGGTTTCTTATTGACAAACTCTCTTAATTTCTGTTTATCTGTGAATATTTTGAACTATCCCTCATTTTTGAATGCCAGTTTGCTGGATAGAGACTTCTTGGCTGCAAGTTTTTTTCTTTTAGCACCTTAACTATGTCATACCACTGCCTTCTTGCTTCCATGGTTTCAGATCAGAAATCAGCACTTAATATTATCAAGCTTCCCTTGTACGTGATGGATCTTTCTCTTGCTGCTTTCAGTATTCTCTGTCTTGAGCTCTGGACAATTTAACAAGTATATATCTTGGGGTAGGCCTGTTAGGATTTACATTGTTTGTATAAATCCTGTGCTGTGTTCCTGGACATGTACATCCATGCCCCTCAATACAGTTGGGAAAATTTCACCCATTATTTCCTACAATACTCCTTTTGCACCCTTTCCTTCTCTTCTTCCTCTGGGATACCTATAATGAGTATATTTGTGCATTTCTTTTTGTCATTCAAATCCTTAAGTGCCTGCTGGATTTTTTCTATCTTTTATCTATCTGTTCTACTGTCAGATTTCAGCTGTACTTTCTTCCGCATCACTGATTCTTTCCTCTGCCTGTTCAAATTTGTTATGTGCTTCCAGAGTATTTTTTATTTCTTGCATTGTGCCATTCATCATCATCAGGTCAGTTATCTTTTTAGGTATGTTTACCATTTCTTCAGTATATTCCCACAGTGTCTTCTTAATATCCTTTATCTCTTCCTTCACTTCATTAAGTTGAATCATGATATTTGTTTGGACATCCTTAATAAGTTGTTCCACCTTCTGCATCTCCTGTCTTTTAGTCTATTTGTTAGTTGGGCCATGTCTTCCTGTTTCTCAGTATGGCTTGTAATTTTTTGTTGGCATCTAGGCATCTGTTTATCTTGATGGGCTTATTTGGTTGGTTAGCTTCTCTCTCTACTCTAGGGTTTTATTTTGCTGTTTGTGTGTGGTAATGATAATTTTGATACTTGGTTCCTCATATTCTATATCCTTGCAGTTGTCTGTATTCCCTTGGGAAAAAAATATTAGCAAGAGAGAAAAGGAAAGATATAGAAAAAGAATAATAGTAATAATGATACCCAAAAAAGGTAGAAGAGGAACCATGTAAGAGCTAGGAAACTAAGTATTATGAGTAAAAAAAATCATACAAAGTACAGAGGAATAAGAATAAAAATTTTCAACAGAAAAAAATAAAAGAAGAAACAATATAGAAAAAAATTAGAACAATTAAAAGGCTGGAGAGATGAGTAGAAAAAATAAAACAAGAAACAAAATAGAGAGAAAAAATAGTACAGATGAGAAGATAACAGAAGGAAAGAAAGGGGAAAAAAGGAGAATTTAAAGAAAAAATGAAGACCAAATAAGTGGTGGAATGGAAGAAAAACAACAGAAGTCAGAAAACAGAAAAATGAAGGGAAGAAGAGAAATAAAGTATATTGAAAAAATAAGAAAAACAGACAGGAAACAAGAAACAAAATAGCAACAAAGAAGCAACCTAGGAAAAACAGCCTTCCTTCTTAGGCTGCTAGGAACCTTCTCAGGCTGCAGGTGCTCATCAATTAATCACCCTGCAGGCTGCCCTCCACAGGTGATATTTCCAGTTTTATCAAATAAAATAAAGGAAAAGGAAAGAAAAAAAAATATCCAAAAGTCATAAAACAAAACAGTAGAACCTCAGTCTATAAGTTCCCTAACATAAAGTGCTAGCTGCATGCCTTCTCTCTCCCTGGATCCCTTCTCTTAGGAGGTACCGGGACTCAAAGCAGCAACCTTCTCCATGCAAGGCAGGAATTCCCCCCACTGCACTACAGCAGCTCTGTAAACCAAATGGGCTTTTCAAGGCTTATTGGGCTCTTCCTGCCCATTTCCTTTGGGTGAGCCAGACTTCTAGTTTTCAGTGGTCAGGCTAGTGAGGTGCCTATCTCTGCTCCCTCTCTCTCTCTCAGCATGGCTGGGTGTGACAGCCTGAGCAGATTCCACCCTCCCCTTTCCCTGATGCTACCTCAGTACTGGCTTGTATCCTCCCTGAGTTTCAAAGGGGACTCAGATGTCCAAACCCATGGAAAAGAAACCATTCTCCACCCTTCGCGAGATCCTTATTCCTCCCAGGGAATGCTCCCTTCCACTCAGCTGGCTGGTGAGAGCCAGGGGGTCCACAGAGGCTATTTACCCTGAGGGTGGGGCTTAACTGCCCACTGTTTCCAGCCACAGGGGCGAGCAACTCAGTTTTCTCTTGGGCTCTTTATCTCTTTGTCCAGCTGCCTCCAGATCAACACCCTGAAGCCTCCTGCTCTGGATTCCCAAAACAGCTCACTCATGTAGGATTTTGTCCCTTCTCTGCTGCTTTTTGCAAAAGAGCTGAGCAGTACCTACCTACATGGATGTCATTTTCCCCTACGAACTCTTGATCAGTGTGTATTAATTTCTTACTAATGGAAAGGATATTGACTCAACAACTAATATTTATGAAACATTTAATATGTATCAGGTATTTTTCTAGACACTAGAGATGCAGCAGTAAACAAAATCCTTGCCCTTCATGGAGTTAGCATCTTAGGGGGGGAAGACCATAAACAAGCAAGTAAATATATATGTCAATAGTAAGTGCCCTGGAAAGAAGTAAGGTGGGTAAATAGGGTCAGGGAGGGTGCCATCCTAAATAGAATGGTTAGGGACAGTCTCACCAACCACACAACATTTGGTGGAATGAAGTAACTGGGAAGGCCATGCAATTACCAGTGGGAGGGTTTCTAGTAGAAGAAACAGCAATTGCAAAGGTCCTGAGGCACGAGCACAGCCTGATATTTGATAGGAACAGTGAGAAGAAAGGAACCTGGGTAGAGTGAATGAGGGGAAGTGGGGAAGGAGATGATTCACTAGGGCAAGAGGTTGGTGCACCCGATTATGGAGAGTAAACTCTGAATGATATGTGGGGCTATGAGAAGGTTATGACCAGAAGTGACATGGTCTGACTTAATCTGCTTAGGACAGCCACTCATTACTTCTCAGTCTTTTCTTTTTCTGTTCTTAGCTCCCATATTTGGATTAAATGATGACTCAGTTGTTGAGAGTCATCTCAGAAGTCTGAGACTACAAAATAACCAATTCTCTATCTAACTGCTTCTATTCACCTGGGAGGAGGGTAATTTACTCTCCATCTATACTTCTCAGCATCCTATACAGGCATCATTTGTTCAATTACACTCTCATTATTTAAACACACATCCATGCTCCCCATTAAGCTGTAAGCTCCTTTAGGGGCAAAGAAATAATGGCACCAGTCTTCATCTCGCTCACACTTAGCTTTTATTAACCAGAGTTCCACCTCCTAGGAGAAACACAGCTAGCCAAGGGCAGCCCATCACCATTTTTTTCTGCTTGCATGGCTAACACCACTGCTCACCTGTGGCAGGAGGCTCTACAAAGCTGCTTCAGGGCTTGGTTTACTTAGGTACGAAGAGCTCCATGGAGGAAAGGCTAGAAGTGAGGGCCCTCTTCTTTTTCACATGGGGTAGAACATACAAGTCAAATGACCCAACGAGCTGCAACTGCCCATGGTAGCATGGAGCAAAGGGAGAGTCCTAAGCTGACCTGGAGGCCAGGAAGCATGTGGGGTTCCTCCTATCTACCAGGCCACTGGCTTGCTCCCTGCCTGCCTGACCACAGCAGCCAATACCAAGTCTAATTGTAAATTTTTATTCAAACACTTTTATACAACAAATTGTAATCTGGTGCTTCCAATTACTGGGCTCCAGGCACTGTGGCCATGAGGGCAGGACAGCCTGGCTGCTGCAGACAGTGGATTAAGCATCTGAACAGAAGCCAAGAGGCTGCCTCCACCTGCATCAGATCTTCCAGTCCACCTGGCACCTGGGAACCCTCAAGCCTGTGACCTAGGAGAGCTGCCCACCCTGGGGTGTGAAGGACCCTGGAGCAGGAAGTCTCAGCTAGGAGTGGGCACCCCTGCTGATAGGTCGTTTTTCTGTAAAGAAGCTCTTCAGCAGCAGCACCTGGCTGAAGCTGACCACGAACAGGGCGATCGTCTCACCAACAGACCAGTAAGAGACTCGGCTATTCAGGTCATCAGCCCGGGCCCGGTCCTGGGCCTCTCGGAGCCGGTAATGCGTCTGGGAGTCAATCACTGTCTTCAGAGCCTCATGAATCGTCACACAGGCAGACTCCATCTGCACAAGAAGAGAAAAGCAGTCACACACTTAATCCTGCCCAGAGATAAGTGGAACCAAGCATATGGCAAATGTCATCCTCTTCCTAGGTAGCACCTACTGAATGTGAACCATGTTCCTGTACTAAAGTTTTACATAGTTTTATTTAATATGTAATTAAATAATAATTCTGGGTAGAATTGCCCTTTTAACAGATGAAGAAATAGGCTCAGAGAGGCAATTAACTTTCTCAGAGTCACAAACTTTTACGTGGCAGTCAGGATTTGACTTCAACCTGCCTGAATCCTGAGTTTATGCTGTCAAACACTGCCCTATGTTCTCCTATTTAATCCTCATGATACCCTTCCAGGCAGGGATCATTGACATCTGTGGTAAAGGAGGACTGACTGATTGCTTACTCCTATACTGAAGTGGATATTGAAGTTCAAAGAGGCTAAGTGACTTGCCCAAGGTGACACATCTAATAAATAGCAGAGTGTGAACTAGATCACAATTGTGTCAGACTCTAAATCTACTGCATAATTTTATATAATTGCTGCCTATGGTTTATGTATACACAGGCACAAAAACAAACAAATTTCTCATGTACGTAAATGCTCACACATAAATACATGCAAAGACACAGATAAATATACAAACGTATACATACACATATATACTCTTATGCAGCACATCCTACTTCACAACTTCCTTTACCTGCTAAAATATTTTGTGTTGCAGATAGAGTTTTAAAAATTCCATCCCCCCATCCAAGATTCCACACCCTAGTCCCTGGAACCTGTGACTATAATGAGATATCACAGCCATGATTACATTATGTTAATGGTACAGTTGACCTTAAGATAGGGAGACTATCCCAGATGGGCCTGATCAAATCACATGGGCCCTTAAAAGCAGAGAACTTTCTCCAGCTGGTGGCAGAGGAGAAGTCAGAGAGATTCAAAGTACAAGAATAATTTGATGTGCCAGTGTTGGCTTTAAAGACAGAGTGCCATGTGCAAAGATCAGAAAAGGACTCTAGAAGCTGAGAGCAGTCTGCAGCTGACAGCCAGCAAGGAAACAAGAACTTCAGTCTATGACCACAAGCAACTGAATTCTGCCAACAACCTGAATAAGTGTGAAAGCAGATTCTTTCCCAGAGCCTCCAGATAGAAGCCTAGCTTGGGCAACACCTTGCTTTTGGCCTTGTGTTATACCTTGAGCGTAGAACCCAGCCAAGCCCAACCAGACTTCTAATCCACAGACCTGTGAAATAATACATGGCCGTTGTTCTAAGCCACTTGGATTGTGGTACTTTGTTACTCACCAATAGAAAACTAATTCATTATGCCTGTGGAAGGAAATGAGTTCTTACTCAAAGGCAACCTCTAAAATACTAGTGCATCCAAAACCTACAAAATTCTACCCCAACTGAGTTCTCTGGGTAGAAAAGTTCATAAAATATCCAAGAGACACTGGTTTCCATTCACAAACTCCAAAAAAGGAATGATTTATAAAGTAAAGCATAAGAAACTAGAGACTGACCCCCAAGAACACTGGTTTCTCTCACAAGTTAAAGTTTTCAGAAGGCAAATGAGAAACTATGGCCCAAAAAATGGTGCTGCCCTTACTTACCTGTTGGACATTCTTTATTCTAGTTGCTTAACTAGACTATATGAGTAAGGACAAAGCTCCCGTTTAGCATCTGAATTTACTAGATGGCAACTTCCGTCTGTCTGGCAACTGGTCTAACACCTTAGGTTTCAGGTTTCTTCTCCAACAGGCTGGCTCACCCTCTCATTCTGATCGATGGGTGAGAAGTGAGAATGGAAAGGTGACAAGGTCATCATATATCAGATAGCACTGGTGGAGCTTGACTAGGCACCACCAGCTCAAAGGACAGAATTTACAGTGAAGAACAACCCTGCTTGTACTTCAATTTGTCTCCCAACAGTACCTTTATTTTCTCCAACATCCTGCTTTTCTCAGTGATGCCCTGCATGTAGTATTATCTTGGGATGTTTTACAATCTTCTCTTGGACTGGAGTGTAGTTAGCACTGGGATTCTTCACCTTTCCCACATTTGCTAGGTAGGTTGCTCCCAAAGATGTTGAAAAAGGGACATACAGACCTAAGAAGGGTTCCTAGCATCAGGAAGTTAATTGCAAAGGGGATTTCCAAGTGCCAACTGGATTCAAATGCCAACCAACAAATGAGATCTCTGAGGGTACAGACCTCTGTGCTGGAGGCAATGTTGATATTTTCAAGTCTGTTCCCTAGTTTTCCAGGTAATGCTTCCAAATCTCCTTAGGCATGTCAATGGAGATGGAGTGGGGGACTAAACTGGGAAGGAACTATGAAAGAGGTCATAAATGTGTGTCAGAGTTGACTTAAGGTATGTCATTTCTGGAAGCCTTCCTAGCTTTCAATCCAGGCACTACCTATGATATGATATGAGTAAACTTCCTAAGTCAAGTTAGTTCTGTATTTGTATTACTTTGGTGATCCATCCCTAGAAGGCCACAACGACTGAAGGTGGGGTTGGTGGACTCAGGAGAGAGAGTTATGAGACTGAAAGAATTTCAAATCATGCTGGTTTTTCTTTTATAGCTGAAACTTCCATTAATTAATTCATTCAACTATTTATTAAATGCCTACTTGTCTTCTGGGCACTGTGCTAGGCCTGGGGAATCAAGAGATTAATCAGTTAGACTCAGGTCTGGATCTCAAAAAGTTCACAATTTAAGGAGAAAAGAATTAGCTGTATGTAATGTGAAAAGAGCTAGCAACAGAGGGGTATGCAGAGTTATAGGAAAGCCCAGGAGAGAGCTGTAAATCCTTGTCAGAGGAGATGAAGGGGGACTTGACACAGGAAGTGACAAGCTGAGACATGGCAGATGGGAGGATATTTGGCTGAGGACAAAAGGAAGGCATTCCAGCTCAAGACAAAGAGAAAATACTCAAAGCAACGAGAGAAAAGAGAACCATCACATACAAAGGAAGCACAATAAGATTAAATGCTGACTTCTCAGCTGAAACCATGGAAGCAAGAAGACAGTGGTATGAAATAGTCAAGACACTGAAGGAAAAAAAATTCCAACCACGAATTCTCTATCCAGCAAAGCTGGCATTCATAAATGATGGAAAGTTCAACATATTCACAGATAAACAGAAATTAAGGGAATATGCCAACAAGAAACCTGCACTGCAAGAAATACTGAAAGAAGCTCTAAAAGATGAAAGGAAAAAACAGGAGAGAGAGAGTTGGAGGAGAGTGTAGCAACAACAATAACGACTCAAATAGAAACAAAAACAACATAGGACATACATAAACTGAAAGAAAATATGGCGGA
>PVKH010027554.1:0-12997 GCA_004027955.1 Chaetophractus vellerosus | reverse complement strand
GATACGGGAGAGAGGTGTCCTACCGCCTGTGCCACCTTAGTTATGGGTTTTTTGGCATGTCTCATCTTGGCTCTCCCTAGTATCACTCTCCTGTTATGTCGTCATCTTGCTGCATGGCTCGTGGGGCCTGGTGGCGCACCCACGCGTGGGGTTGGGAGGTTCACCCACTAGTGGGGCCTGGCAGCACACCTGCTCACAGGGCCTGGGGGTACAACTGCTTGCGGGGTCTGATGGCATACCCATGTGTGAGGCCTGGATGCCTTCTATATTTTTCTTTTTATATATATATATATTTTTTCTTTTTAAAATTTTTACTGGGAGGTCCCGGGGATCGAACCCAGGTCCCTCCATATGGGAGATGGACACCCAACCATTTGAGCCACACCCTGCTATATCTCTTAAGGTTGACCAAAGATACCTAAAGTTACAATCATTTCCCATAGAGGATGGTCATATAATAAATCAGGCTTAGTTTATCACCAGCATTCTAAGAGCCAGACCTAGGGAGAAAAACTAGGTCTGGGGACACATGCATGGTTTCTAATATAGCGAATGTTTAGCCTACACTGATTATCACAAAATCAGGATGGCGAGAATATTCACACTGTTACTGATTTTAAGTTTAATTCCATTATGGTCAGAGAACTTGCTGTGTATAATTTTGATACTTTTAAATTTATTGAGACTTATTTTAAGGCCCTGAATATGGTCAACCATAGTGAATGTTCTATTTGCACTTGAAAATAATTTTTCTTTTGTTGTTGAGTGGAATGTTCTATAAATATCAGTTAGGTCAAATTGATTGAGAGCTTTATTTAAATAGTCATATCCTGGTTCATTTTTTGTCTATCCATTACTGAAAAAGGGGTATGAAAATCAACAATCATTATGGATTTGTCTACTTTTCAGTTCTAAAAGTTTTTTGTTTCATATATTTTGAAGCTGTGATATTGGGTATCTGCACATTTAGAATTGTTATATCTTCTCAATGAATTGACTCCTTAATCATTATAAAATATCTCTTTTTAGTCCTGGTAATACTTTGTTCTAAAGATGACTTTATCTGATATTATTATAGGCATTCAAACTTAGTCTGTTTTCATTGGATGATTTTTTCTTGCTAGTTATGGGCCCCATTTTCCTGCTTTTTCATATAGTAAGTGCTTTTTAATTGGATGCCAAACATTGTAAATTTTTTATATCATCACATGCTGGATTTTATATTCTTTTGTAGATTGTTGGACTTTGTCTAACAAGCATTTTAAGTTACTTGCAGATTAATTTGATCCTTCTGAAGTTTGATTTTCAGCTCTTTTAAGGGAGAATCTGGAGTATCCCAAAGCCATTGTAGCCTCACTTTTAAGGCATGGCCCTCCTGGGGTCTCTACTGAATGCCCCATGTATTCAATGAGACTTCTCCAGTCTGACTGGAGGGAATGCAAATGATTTCCAGCCCTATGTTAGATTTGAGAATTATTTGTCTTATAGCTCTTATTCTTTCCTTGATGTTGTTGCCCAGTCTACTGGAGTTTTGCCATACATAAATACAGGTCAGGATTCAGCCTAAGTCAAGGGAGACCCTATGTGACTTTCTGGACTTCTGCTTAACTCCTTCCTGTTACGTACTCTGCCATGCAAATATTAGCCACCTGGAGCTCTCCAATCTCCAAACTTCTCCCTGCACCACAGTTTGGGAGTTATCCAGGCAGAAAGCCTAGGTGATGATGAGGCTAACCTCACTGGTTGACCTTTTCTCAGAGGCCACAGTTCTGAGCTGCTTGGTGTTCAATGTCTGGATATGGTTTTCCCCATAAGTTTTCCAGTTTTCTAGTTGTTTATAGAGGGAAAGTACTTTTGGATCATCTTAGTTCTTATCACTGGGCATGCAAGTGCCTCATTTTTTTTTTTTTTTTTTTGGTTACATATGCCCCCCTTTCTGCTTGTTCTTGCTGTGTTCATTCTTGCGTTCTTCTGTATCTGCTTTGTCTCCCCCCATTGCGGTGACGCGCCGAGTCAGCTCACTGCGCAGGCAGCTTGCCCCGCTTGTGGGTGGCTCTGCTCTGTTCGCAGGCAACTTGCCCTGCCCGTGGCAGCTTTGCCCTGCCCATGGCAGCTTTTTGCCCTGCCCACGGTGGCTCTGCCCCGCCCACGGCAGCTTGCCCTCTCAAGGTGGTCTGCCCGCTTGGAGAGGCCTCTGGGAACCGAACCCAGGGCCTCCCATGTGGTGAACTGGTGCCCTATCCACTGGGCTACAGCCGGCCCCCGTGCCTCACTTTTAAGTTTGAATTTCCAGCAATGGATTACCAGATTGAGGGAGCCTCTAATGTGAAACAGAGAGTAAAACAAAGGAAAAAAATAATCTAAAGAAAACTGATAATGCAGAGAACAGAAGAAACCATTTTTTAAATTTATTATTAAAATCTTCAGGGAGATGAGAGAAGCTATATATCCTTGAAATAAGAACAGGATGCTATGAAAAAAAACATTCAGAGAAGAAAGTTTTTAAAACTAAAAATATGCTTTCAGAAATAAAACTTTAGTAAAAGTTCAAAAGTACTACTGAGGAAATAGTTCAGACAGTAGAATGAAAAGATGAAGAGTTGGAAAATGGAAGAGACAAAAACATTACAGGATTGATCAAGAAAGTCCAAATTTTCAATTAAAAGGGTCTCTAGAAAAAAGAGAATGTGAGTATAAAAAAAGACATTTTCAGACATGAAAAGAAAAAGAATTTTACCTTCTATTCATCCTTTCTCAGGAAGCAATTGGAGGATAAGCTCTGTCAATCACAGAGAAAAACCCAGAGGAGGTCATAAGATAAAAAAACTGGTAATCTCAAAAAGGAAATTGTGGGACGTCCCCAAAAATGTGCTGAAGCTAGGCATTAAGCCCCTAGAACACTCAGTGCAGGTTGGAATAGAATGACCCCAAGGAATGGTTCCAAAACAAAAGGAATTCCTTATTTACTTGCTATGACTGTATTGCAGGGAGTTTTATTTAGCATGCTATTTGGAATAAGAAAGCATCTATTTGACTTTTTGTTCATATAGTATTTCAATAATTTTTTTAATCAAAGGGAAAGGTGCTTAGAAATCCAAGCTCACAAACAGCAAACACATTCCTGGAACAAATTCTTTCCTGATATCCAAAGGGATGTAAGTGTAACTGTTGTGTGAGGTAGCCATTACAGGGCCCTGACTCCACGGGATCAGCACAGGATCAGAACACGTTCTTTCAGCCCTGCGGGTCTGGACCCATGATGGAATGATAGGCTCCCAGAAAACTGGAATACCCAGTGTGGATCTATAAGACTGTACCAGAAGGCCAATTTAGTAATTTACAATGAGAAATATAACTCTCAAGGCTGATTGGAAATTCGTGTTAGCAAATCTGCACATTCTCTTCTTAATAAGGAAACATACTCCGGAAATCTAATTATGATCAGAAGGCTGCTTGGTAAAGAGGGAATCAAAGTGGAGAATGTTATATAGTTCTCAGGAATATTTTAGTCATACAATGAGAGCCTGGCAAGTCACGCTCCTCCTTTAATAGGTACCAGAGATCAGTACACTGATCATATAGAGATTTGTTGTTTTTGTCTGCCAGTTCTTATTCTCTCACTCTCCTTTCTCTACCTTTCTGCATTTCAATAATCTTTTATAATGTCTTTAAACGCCGAGATTAGAGAAAAATTTATCTGGCTATAGTTCTAAATGATAGCATCTGGATTTTGTAAAGGGAAATATCTTAAACTCAATAGCTAATCAGGCTTCAAATCACTCTGTACGGAAAATTATTTGGGGGATTTTTTTTTTTACATAGAGGCAATGGGTCATACCAATGATGAATAGAAATTATTGTGTCTTTCAGAGACAGCAGAATTCCTCCCTCTCTCCCTTCCTCCTTCCCTCCCTCCTTTCTTTTTCACCTTCTTAAACTCTGTATTTTTCATTGTTATTGCTACACCTTGATTTTGCCCTAAATGGTATACAGATCTTTTTGAGATGCATTATCACAAGCCCCTTGTGATATGCGGCTTTCCTTTAAAAAGTGTTTGTGATTAGTGGCAGAAAAAGGCTGTGGGTATCAAGTGTGAGTCTGTGTTGAGCTGGAAGTTCAACTGGTGAGCTGCATGAGTAAAGGTAAGTAATTTAGGCTCAGTGCATTCTACACACACTGAAGGGTGTCTGTGCCAGCACTAAAATGCTTCCCAGCCTCCACCTCAACCACATAAGAGGACATGATACTGTCCTATGTGATAAATGAAAGTACTTCCCTTATTCCCTTGGCATCACAGAGCCCAAAACACAAGCAAGGCAAATTTTCAGAGAAACGGCATAAGGCCAAATAATTCGGGAATGGTAATTGCTCACTTTTTAAAATCCTCAAGAGTCCCTAATAATGATTCCACAAACCTGGTTGCCTGTTATTTTATCCTGGGAGTCTCCAGGATATGTTTTTGAACTTCTTAATACCTTTGAGAAATTCCTGTCACACTGATTTAGAGGACTGGCTTCACACAGTTTTCTGGTTCAAATGAGTTACACATTTTAAGAGAATTTAGACCATTCATGTATCATTAACAGGTCAGGTGCTCTGGACAAACAACATTCATTCACTTAAGAAATATTTATTTTATATCTACGATGTGCCAGGCATTGTTCTAAGTGGTGGGGACTGTGCAGTTAAAACAAAAATCTGTGCCCTGCTCTGATGGAGCTTACATATTATGGGGTGGGGAAAAAGGCCCACAAACAAAACACAAACACATCAGTCAAGTGGTGGTAAGATCTATGGAACAAAATAAAGTAGGACAAAGATTGCTAGAGTTGGGAGGAGCTGCTATGTTACATGGGGTGGTCAGGGAAGGCTTCTCAGAAGCAATGACCTTTGAGCAGAGACTTAAATGAAGTGAGAGAGGGAGTCATGTGGATACCTGGGGAAAAGTGTTCCAGGCAGAGGAAACAGCAACTGCAAAGGCCTGAGGGCTGACCATACAGATGCCTGCTGTCTTAGTTTGTCAATAGGCTGCTGTGCAAAGTACCAGAAATGTGCTGGCTCTTATAAAGGGTATTTATTTGGGGTAAAAGCTTACAGTTCCAAGGCTGTGAAATGTCCAAGTCAAGGCACGATAATAGGTGCTTTCTCACCCAAGTCAGCTGCCATGTGTTGAAGCAAGATGGTGGGTGATCTCTGCCTGGTCTCTGCCTTCTCCTCTGGGCTCATCTCCCAGATTTCAGCTGAGGGCAACCAGGCATAGAGATTGTCTCTTACTGGCCTCTTCTTGAGGCCCTGCTCTGCTCTCTTCCTGATTTCAGGGGCAAGCTATCAGGCAAATGGCTCATCTCTCTCTGGGGACTCAGCGCTTGAGCTTCTCCTTTTTGTCACATGGCAGCATCAACTATGGCAGAGCTCTTTTTTCTGGTGTGTCTCTGTTTTAAACCCAGCAAGAGGGCAGAGACTTAACCTGATCATGCCTCACCAGTTGAAAAAATGTCTCATACCCACAGGAATGGACAAGCCCACAAACATAATCTTTCTCTTTTTGGGATTCATAACATAATTTTAAACTTCCACATCTGCAGACCATGTTAAGATTCCTACTGTGTACAAGCTGCTACACCTGCAAGAGCCAGGAACCCATCCACTCACCTCAGACCGTGTCATTAACTGGAGTGGCTAGTGTGATAGTTGTGCTGGTGAGTACCAGCGTCTTGTACTCAGTTTCTGTAGCTTCCTAGCCACATCCTGATTTTTTTAGGCTTTATCCCTATGCTAATATGTATAGTTGATTATAAGTTTTATCTGACCACTTCTGTTGTCACATAAATTGTTCTTTTTAATTCAAACCCTATATACATTTCTGTTCCAGGAAAAAAAGAAAACAAGAGCATTTGTACCAATGGACTTTCTAGAAAAAGATGGATGATAATCAAGATGTCAGGAAGAGCCCATTCATTTTGATTTGTCAGTTCATGGAAGGATGTTTCATGAGATTGTTGCTTTCATGTATAAGGTTTAAGGTTTATTCAGTGAATATATAGATTAAAAATTTTTTTTTAATTGAAGAGGTCATCTCACATCCTGAGTGGCTGAATGGCTCTGTCTTTTGTGTTCACTTGTTTTTACCACAACTGAAAACCACGGCTATTGCTTAAGGAACTAACAGCAAGAGTTAATATTTGACTCTTGGAAATATGAGGTCAGACTATATAATATTGCCACTATTCAACTACTTTTTTTTTTAGGAGGGGCCAGGGATTGAACCCAGGATCTCATATATGTGAAGCATGCACTCAACCACTGAGCCTCTCCTGCTCCACTCCAACCACTTTTGATCTACAAAAACAGCAATTTTATATGGTTCAATCTAATATTAAAAAGTGTTATGATAGAGCAGATGTGGCTCAAGTGGTTGAGTGCCTGCTTCCCACATGGGAGGTTCTGGTTTCCGTCCCCAGTGCCTCCTAAAAGCAAATAAACAACAACAACAAAAAAACGCCAAACAACAAACAAAACAAATGAAAAAAACCAACTCAGAGGAGCCGATGTGGCTCAGTGGTTGAGCGCTGGCTTCTCACATATGAGTTCAATCCCTGGCCCCGGTACCTCAAAAAAGAAAAAAAAGGTGATATGATAAAATGTCTGGGATTTTCTTTTATAATATTTCCAAGGGGAAGAAAGACTGGAGGGATAGATAGATGAAGCAAGATTATCCAAATGTTAATAATTATTAGGCTTGGTGACGAGAATGTGGAGATTCATCATGGCATTCTATTTTTGTATATGTTTGAAACTTTCCATAATAAAATTATTTTAAAGTTTTGATTATTTATTTGATGGCATTCAATTGTGTATTAGCATTTCTGACTACAAGTGGAAGAAACCCAAATTCAGTCTTGTTTATTTTTTTTATTTTTTTATTTTTTTAAAGATTTATTTATTTTATTACATAACTCCCCTCCCTCCCGCTGCGGCGACGCGCCGAGACTTGGTCACTGCGCAGGCGCAGCTTTCCCAGCTTGTGGGTGGCTTCTGCTTCCATCATGGCCGGCTTTTCAGTTGGCGGGTGGCTGGCTGCGCTCGATTTGCGGGTGACCTGCCCTGCCCGTGGCGGCTTTTGCCCTGTCCGTGGCAGCTTTTTTGCCCTGCCCACGGCGGCTCTGGCCCGCCCATGGCGGCTTGCCATTCTCAAGGCGGTCTGCCTGCTAGGAGAGGTCCCCGGGAACCGAACCCGGGGCCTCCCATGTGGTATGCCGACGCCCTATCCACTGGGCTATCCAGTCGGCCCCTGTCACATATCTTATATGTAGGATATGCTACCATTTATGTGAGGAAAAGACACAGATTCAGAGACCTGTTTATAACTTAAGTTTCTCTCCAAAGATGCTCAAGAAACTGGTAATGTTAGTTATCGCTTGGGAATAGGTGCAGCAGTAGGTTGAGAGACAACTGTTTTTAATCTTTTTCTTTAACTTTTTATTGTCATACCATGGATACAATTCAAATTTCTCATTTGGCCACTTCCAAGTATACAATTCAGTATCATTGATTCTATTCACAATGTTATGCTGTCATCACCATTGCCCCTTTTCATCACCTCTGCACCCATTAAACAATAACTCCCCCTTCACACACTTCCCCACCTCCTGCCACAGCCCCTGGTAAACTGTCTTCTACTATCTGTCTCTATGAAGTTTGCTTGTTACAGGTATTTCATATGTGAGATCATACAATTTTTAAAATGAGGGGTGGATGAGAAAGAGGGGACAATGCGTGAAGATCACTCATTACTCTTTCAATTATTTTACTAATTTTAAACTTTTTAAAGTATTAAAAATTATGTAAATGTTAGTAATTTTAATAAAAAGGAGCATTCAGTGGATCTTTAAAAGTACTAAGATAGCAAATTGTAATGCCTTTGTTCAGTATGTTTGTAGGCTAAGAGAATGAATCATGGAAGACAGGAATTTAAAGATGCAAATGAGACACAATTGAAAGATGTTCCCAAGAGTTCTGAAAGAACGGGATCAAAGACCTTTGGCATGTTTGTTTTGTTTTGTTTTGTTTTGAATATGAAGTCCCCTATCCCCTGCTCTATATCCTATTAGATAATGCTTTTCTGTTGTTGTTGTTACTATGGCATCTTAGTTAGGAGAGGGCATTTGAAGAAGAAGAAGAAAAGAGAGACATTGCAATCCTCTTTAGCAGAGCCCCAACGGGTACAGGGACCAGGGCTGTTGTGGGCAGAGGATCCTGGGAAGCTTGGTGAGGTAGGATTTGGGAGTCTTTCCCAAAGATTAAGTGGAAGGAAAACTAATTTTTACTGAATGCTTATTAGATGTCCAACATCAATCTAACTGTTTTACATGTATCTTAGTGAGGAAGATAATACTATTCCCATTCTTTGGAGAGTCTCCCAGAAGTTAAATAATTTGCCAAAGTCGAGTAGCAAGTAAGTAGCAATTTAAGAGTGGATATGTCTAACTCCAAAATCTGTGATGCTTTTCTATTCCACTCTCTCCCCATCTGTAAAATGAAGATATGGAACTAGATGTTCTCTAAGGTCCCTTCCAACTTTAGCATTCTATGTATCTCCATTGCATTACCACTTTATGGGACATTTCACTTTACCCTTTTATTATTGGTGAAACAGAGTATTAAAATGCACCCTTTATTTAGTACTATTAGCACCAGCTTCACCAGCTTCTTTTGCTTTCTGAGCCCTTGAATGCCCTATCCTCACACTTCTTTAATTTAAAAACGCTTCTTTAATTTCACAAATATGTCATATTGAATATTGGAAAAAAACACATCCTGTGTGAATCTCTATCTATACTCTTTAAAGTACCAGCTAAAGTAGACATTAAATAAGAAATGATCCAGATAGCAATGATTATGTGTTGGGGAATTCATTTGATACTGTGTCTTATTTTACTCCAGACAAGTAGAATCCACAAAGTGCACCTTTGGGAATTCAGTGTTGCACAAAAAACTTCCTACACAAGAATCATATCTACAAAACCATAGGATCTGAATAACTTGCATGAGAATCTATGCTAACCTTTGCATTTTACAGTGAAGTAAGCAAGGCACAGAAATATCGAGGCAATAAAATATTTGGTAAATGCATAGGCTTTGGAATGAGACTGTCAGGACTAAAACTTGGCTCTTAACGGCAATGCTTACTAGGTTAGTTAACTGAATAATTCTCAGTTGTCCCATTTGTACAAAGTATAATGCCTATCTGTTAGAGTTGTTGTAATGATTAAATAATTTCAAGTACTTCTAAGTTATTCAATAAAAGTTATCATTATTATATCTATTATCTCCGTTATCATCAGTATAGTCAATATCATCATCATTATCCTTATTATCCAGGGAAAATCAGAAGCAAGGCTGGAACCCAGGTTTCATGAGTCCTATCTCAGGATTCTTTCACTTTAGTTTCAAGATCCATCACAGAATTTAAATTAATGACACTCAACTGGACTATGGTTTGAAAAATACCTTATTCTTGGGGACTCGTTCCAACACTGGAAAATCTGTTTTAGAAACATTACTATATATGTACTTTTCACAACCCCACCCTCACTATAGTCAATTATGAATTCCTTGATATAAAAACAATAACTTCATTGCACATACAAATATCAGCATTCAGAACTGAGACAATTAGCGTCATTTGGAGGCAAATTGAAATTGAAAGTTTTCATCACTCAGACTATGAGGCACGCCTCTCTCATTCTCCCTCATTCTTCAAATGGTAATAATGATAACTCCCATTTGCATAGCACTAGATCCTTTTGAGCAAAGCCTTTGCTTACATTGTCCCATTTGATTCTCACAACATTGCGATGCAGTAGACAAGGTAGGCATTATTATCTTCATCTTATAGGTGAGGACATTGCAGCTAAGAAGTGACCTGTTTGGGAAGACTCAGCTGGCAAGCAGCTGAGCCTGCACTCAAGCACAGAAATTCTGATTCCAAGTACATGTGTGCTTTTTCTGCTAAAGAAAGAACACTCCCCTGGGCTTGATTTCTTACATACATAGACACTTAATGATTCAAAGACTGTCAAAGAGTGATTTTTATTTTCAGGTCAAGTGCAAATACAAAAGAGTTACTAAGTGAATTCTTAAAGAGATTGAAATACACTAACATTCCAAGAAATAAGTTAGCAGACCTACAGAAACATCAGTCTGAGCTGGAGGTTCAGTAGTTGGACTCCTGCCAGGTAGAATTAGATACCTGAGACGATAGAGCTAAGAATCTTTCTTTAAAGTATGGCAGTATACATAGGAAACTTTCCAGTGAAAAAAGAATCCTGATGGAGAAAGCAAGCAAGCAATGGTCATCTTTCTAAATTGTTATCAAGACTTCTGTGCAACATCTTATTCTGCAATCTGTCACTGCCCAAAGCCAAGAAATAAAGAGACAGTGGGAGTCAAGTCCTTTGTAGAAAGCAGTGGATTTGTTAGGGGCTTTGTTCCCATCCTTGTGCCAAATGGAATGGGACTCTGGCAGCAACACTTTGAATAAATTGTGAAAACAGTTCTCAGGGCCAAGAAATTACTTCATAAGGGAGAAGGAGGGAGAAAGAGAAGGAGGCGCTGGATCCCTGGGGCAATCAATTTATGTGCTGTGGTATGAGATTTGATTATCTGTATCTGATTTGTATAATTTCAAATACTATTGGTCACAAAATAGTCCACATTTTTAAGATCTCTGATTCACTTTTTAACCTGCTGACCTATCTCTACATATTCATTTATGAGTTTAATTTCTCCAAAGAATTCAGTATGAATTAACTCCACATTCCCTAAAAGTATTATCTTGTCCTTTTTGAAGGAGCATTCATTTTCATTTTTGAATTCTAATTCATTTTTCAATATCAAGCTAAATAATACCGGCAGTTTATTTTGAAGAAAAGCTGAATTTGATATAAAGAGACCTGAATGGAGTTTCTGGTTTTGGCACTAACTATATGACACGGATCAAATTATTTTCATACACACACACCCCAGGAATTCAATGTATTCCTCTGTTCAGGAAAATGTTTACAGTCTCTAAGGCTTTAATATGTTATATAATTGTATGAATTTCTGACTTCCAAACATTCCACAGGAATTCCCATGATGCCAAACACTGAGGGAGTATTTTGCAGTACAGCACTCTCCTCACACTCTGATAGCAGAGTGAAAGAATCTATAGGATGTATAACTAAGGAGAGGTTTTATTCCAAAATACTGCAACCCAGATGAATTAAATAAAAAGAAACAAAATCAGTTTCTTGCTTTAATCCACAAGAGGTATCAGATCAACTTATAAAAATTATAAAATAATAGGGAAAAATAAACAAAATTAAAATTAAAATGAGGAAATCATAAGTAAAAGAAGTAAAACAGAAGATCAAGACTATAAGGGAAAGTAGAACAAAAACATGTGCATGTTGAAAAGGTTCTGTGCTGTTATAATCTTTGACCACCATGTCACTCCTTGTCCTTAAATATCACACACTGCTATATAGGAGGTGCTGGAATTGAATTTGTTGTTTTCAGGGTTACATATTTCAAATATTTGGGGTCTTTTCTTACAAAATATCTGTCTCATTCAGGAAAAGTCCTGTCACACACCTTTGCATTTTCTGGGTCCTCAATCATATTTGGAGCACTCAAAATTGTGCATTTCTACATTTCATAATATATTATGAAAATAATATATTCTCCATGTTTTTAATGCACATATCTGACCCATACTGAAATAGGTTTTGAAACCCAAGGTTTGATCCTTAGTGAAAGAGTTTTCTAAATATACCTCCCAAGTATATTACTATTTGATTCTTGTGACTTTACTTGACAACCCAGAAAATACAAATCAAGTAAAAGCTTGATGTGGCCATCTGGTGGGGATCTTACCAAAGGGGTTCATTTTTGGGGCAGAATCTGGCTTCTTTTCGTAAAAGCTAGTGCAAAACTGGGTGTGGACTTCAACCCTGTGGCCTGATTCTCAGGCCTGAGATAGAATCCAAGAAGCCTGCTGGATCTGATTTGTTTTGCAGAGCACCAGACAACAGATGTAATCCAAGGAACAAGCACTAGTATAATCAAAGGTCACTATAAGAGGAATATTATAAAATGGAAGATCCAAGAAACAAGTGTGAAGACCTAGACAGGAAATAAGGCAAAAAGGTCAAGAAATAAAAAGATTTGAACATATCAGAAATCAGAGTGGGAGATGGCATACAGTGACACGTTTATGATATTAAACGTGGCTGTGAATTAACGAAGCAAGAGTGCCAGGACCATTCTCTTCAGGGGTGGGGATGTTCAATGGTAGGAAGATTGGACAGCTTTGAGGACTATTAGGCTGGATATTTGCCATCATGACATTAGAGTGGAGAAGACATCTAGGTAGACATTTGTGCCAAGAGAAAAATGTCAAACCCTCCTTATGATGCTCTGGGCCCTCTGAGGCCACCTCAGCACAGCTGCCCTGGCAGGACGTGTAATAGGCGTCTCCAACCACTCCACACCTTTATGTGTGGGTTATCTAGAGGAGAGACGGGTTTCTGTTTTGTATTGACAGCTACTATTGTCGGTTTTTCTGGTATTAGATGCATGGACTCAGTGGTATGTGGGAGCTGGTGCAGAAGAATCGACTGCATCCGGGTTTTACTGACTCACATCAGAAACTGGGTATTATCTGTGCCTGGAGTGTCTGCACCATAAAAAGTGACAAATGCTGCAAATCGGGTTTGTTGGTTTTTTTTAATTTTCAGAATCAGGGATTTTTATGTTTTTGGTTTTGGAAAAGCGGTTGATGAACATTTATCAACCTGAAGGTTGATATGAATGCAATTTCTTTATGGTCTCTTTAACTCATAAATACAGGTCTTGAAAAGGAAGAAATGTGATTTCCAGTTACACATGGTGGGTCAAATACATGAGTCTGTCTTTCCTTCTTTCTGAAATCACACACACACACACACACACA
>PVKH010027553.1:0-12998 GCA_004027955.1 Chaetophractus vellerosus | reverse complement strand
GATGGATTTAAAAATAGCTCAGGACAATTTTCCTCCCTTTCTTTTACCTACTCTTTTACATTTTTATGAATTTTTAACATTATTCTTTTCAACGTACCAGGAGCTTTCGACTTGTTGCTATAGTCCCATGGGTATAGGACCAAGCTCTTAGTTTTATTCGTAATGCCAAGACGGTAGGTTTAGAAACATTTAAAATGAGTGTTCATTTTTGAAAGAAACCTTTGCCTCCTCTGTTTGCCCCCACATTTTCTTGCCATTTGTATTCAGGTTCTGAGGAGTGCCACAGCTTTGACTTTGAAGATGATGTCCGTTGACTAGTCCCTTGCGAGAATCTTGGGTAAAATTGTTGATAAACCTGTTTTTGATTCCCTGCAATCATGGTGCCATCTTCTCACTGGGTAGGTAACCTGCCCCTACAGAGAAGAAGGTCTAGGATGCTCTTCAAGTGGTTGTAGTTTCCTCCTTAAATCTCCCTGATGCTCTCACTCTCCATCTCCCCTTAGTCCTCTCCACCAGAGATCATGAATAACATTGCTCTTTTCTGCCTCTCTCTTTCTCCACGATGTATTGTTTGATTTTCAGCCCACACTACCATGGGGCCTAGTTAGTTGTACTTTCCACTTTGAATTGGGAAATTTCTCTTTCACCCCTACATGACAGTCTATGACTCCTTCTTTTGATTAACTTTATATAAAGCAATTGGTAGGAGAGTAAAACAAATGGCTATGCAATTTAGGCATCTCCACTAGAAAGTGAGAATAATCGCATCAGGCTATTGAATGCAAGCCGGGCAGGCTCTGGGAGGAGTGAGTGGAAGGCGGGATTCAAAAGGAAGTGCCTGAATCCTTGTGCTTGGTGACTGCTGGAATCCTTGCGCTTGAAATGGCTATAAAATATGATTCTTGGGACTGCATGGGAAATTTAGAAATTTTGTTGAGAAAATAATGAATTCATTTAGTGTGCCAATTATTAGCAATTTATTTCTGGAGGTCTGATTATAATAGGGAATGCAAATGTAGGAAGTAAACAGCTCTTTTAAATCCCCGCCAGTGAGCCATGAGAATGTTTTTCCTTCTGCTGAGTGACTGATGTTAGACATTCAAATCACTCTTCTTCGCATTCATTATGTGGAATTTGAATAGATTTATATAATCCTAACCTGCTGTGTTCTTCACTTGCTAATCTATTCCAACACCAGTGGAATATTAATGATGGTAGAACCATAACACTTTCCATAACCTCTGCTATTTGCACTGTGACAAATTAAGTACAGCCTGAGTTTGATTACTCAACATTGGACTTTAGCAGGAAAGAATTGAATTTTGTGAAATAACAAACTTTTAGGTAATTGCATGCATAATCATACCATATTTTGTGTATTCAATGGCAGTCTTGAGAACTGACCATTATTCCTTCCCCTTGTCTAAAGGAATTTTACACTTTTGAAGTCACTGATCTCATAGCTATAATTAAAACAGCAGTAAAAATGAGTTGAACTTTAGAAATTTCTTTTTTGGATTCAAAGTCACCTTTCAGCATTTGGCATTAAGGTAACAGACTTTTGAGGCCAAAGCAGGATTTACACGGAATATTTTTCCTGAATCACTTCTCTAGATGAATTTTGCCTTCTGGTGCAAGGTGCCATAATTTCTTTTTGTCAGAAAAAAAATTATAATACTGTGTTATTGTCCAGGAGTGAGAGCAAAATAAGGCCAAAAGATGAACACTGCCTCCTTGAGACTAGATATACCCCTACAATAAAAAAAGGTTACCATTAGCCATAGGGTACCATCAGGTTCCTTACAGACATTAGTTTGGTAAGGAAAATAGGGCTAGAGAAACTTTGCCTCAGGCTCTCAGATGTTGGTGGAAGTCGAGGTGGCTGGGTTTTACTCCAAAGTAGGACATTACTTTTAGTTGTAACTCTTCAGGTTCAGTGCTATACCATTAATCCAATAATCTTTGCTTGTGTTTATCTTTCACCATTCTTTATTCCCTCCTTTTATTGTCCTCAGAAATCATGTTCATGCATAGAATTCCTCTGAAGGCCAGGAAATAATGCCTTTTCAATGTGGTTCAGTTTGGGTCTCCTTCGACGCCAAGATCTCTCCCTGTGTTCCAGCTGAGGAATCTGTAAGACTGAAAGATTGTGAACAGTGAGAGGAAGGACAAGGGGCAGTGAGAAGGAGTGCCAACTGGGAAATCAGGGAAGAGCTGGCTCACTTTCTTCCTGACTTCCCAGTCTCAATGTTTTGAGGACAGGATCAAGGAAAGCACCTACAACCAGAGCTGGAAACAATTACCAAGCTATGATAACACCTTGCCCCTATGTCCACCATTTCCCCCCACTTCAGTCCAAGCAGCATTGCTTTTATCCATTCTGTGTGCAGGCATACCTCGGAGATAATTGTGGGTTCAGTTCCAGACCCCTGGAATAAGGCAAATATAGCAATAAATCGAGGCACATGGATTTTTGGTTTCCCAGTGCATGTAAAAATGGTGTTTATACTGTATTGTAGTCTGTTAAGCGTGCAATAGTACTGTGTCTGATTGACGTAACACCTTAATTAAAATATGACACAGAGAACCGAAGTGAGTATATGTTGTTGGAAAATGGCGCCAATAGACTTGCTTGACTTGAGTTTGCCACAAACCTTCAGTTTGTAAAAAACACAGCATCTGTGAAGCATAACAAACTGAAGCATAATAAAATGAGGTATGCCTGTATATGGCTTGCAAGGAATTGTTCTGTAGCTTAAAAAAAAAACGAAAGCTACTCAAGAGGCCTAAAGTGCTTCATTTTATAGAAGAGGAAACTGCAGCTCAGAAATGGCAGATGATGTACTGAGATTCACAGAGCTAAGAGGAAGGTGAGGCAGGCATGGAACTCAGCTCTCTTGAGCCTATAACCATATTCTAGTGGCACAAGCACCCATGCGCATTGACAGGTTGTCAGCCTGCCTTAAAGTTGTTCTGGAAGGCAGCACCATCAGGACATAGGCAGTTGGTTTCATGGTTTCTTCCTTTTGTTTAAAGAATACACAGCTTGTCACAAATGCACCATAGATAACATAAAATCTGGGTACACTCAGCTGTTGGCCAGTTGTTCAATTTCAAGGTTTATTGATTCAAATTCCTGTAAAATTAGATCCAGCCCCCACCCTTGTCCACCCCCTGCTCTCCTCTAATTGCTAACCCTGCTCAAGAAAGCAGTCTGTGTTTGCAGCTGGCTACATTCTCCTCTTGTCCCCACCTTCCACAAGTGTTAAGCAAGAAACACAAAACACATGGTTGCTCATGAATAATTCAAGCCCCCAAGAGAAGGCCATTTGATACTGACCCAACACGAACCTTTCCCATCAATCTGCATTTTAAAAGTGAACCCTGGGAAAGACAGCCTCCTTCAGAACGTGCGAACACAGGGCAGTTTTGATTTGCAAGCCTAAGAGGTCCCCCAAGTAAGGAAATCAATTCAAAACCAAAGTGACATTCCAGTTTTATTAAGCCAGCGTTGTCTGGCCTGCATTATTTAAAAGGGTGTATCTAGTATGACCTCTGAAGAGTTAAATCTCATGAACAGTGGGGCAGAATGCTATCTATTATAATTTCAATTTTAATGATGGGAAACACAGAATTCATTATTCTGCTGAAAGTAGGCTCTGAAATGGCTTTCACTTCAGCTCATCCATCAGAAGGGAGCGTGCCTCAGAAGATTCTATTGACCTCATTCCAGTCTCATGACCCATTTATTTAAGCATTTCAAATTGATACCAAAAGGAACAATGCCTGAGAGCATTCTGACCAGCTCTGGTTTCCAGGTAGAAGGCAGCAGACTCAGAAAGGCCAGGTGGAGCCATACCCAAAGACAATAAGCTAAAAGCCTCAGTGAAAATATGAAGCATCTCAAACAAAGACTCCAATTGTAGACTGATGGGCTGAGGGTCCAACAGGAAATACAGGTGCAAGAAGTTCTTTGCTTGAGAGCTGTGTGTGGTTTG
The DNA here is from genome assembly GCA_004027955.1 of Chaetophractus vellerosus. Taxonomy (NCBI): domain Eukaryota; kingdom Metazoa; phylum Chordata; class Mammalia; order Cingulata; family Chlamyphoridae; genus Chaetophractus; species Chaetophractus vellerosus. The sequence goes on along the minus strand of PVKH010027553.1, from coordinate 9,000 downwards.
ACATTCACCAGCTCACTAAATCTCTCTGGGATAAAATTTAAGGTCACTATAGTCCCTGGAAAAATGAAAAATTCAAATTCAGTTTTGGGGCTTACCTTATGTCTGCCAATTTGATCAATTACATTTCTTCCCAAAACTCTGTTAGTTGCTCGATTGGGTTGTCTGAATAAATAGTTTATTTTGATATAAGAGGGATGGTATATTTTTCCTCACTTGTAAAGTAGATGCACCAGAGAACAAATGTTCTGCCCAGATATGTACAAACTTGATTTGGAGCATCTAAAGTCAAATTAGACCAGGGGCTGGCAAACTCTCACCCACAGGCCAAATCCAGCTCCTCTCCTGTTTTTGGAGATAACGTTTTATTGGAACATACCTTTGGCCATTCACTTCTAAACGTTCTATAACTGTTTTTATGTTGCAGTGGCCGAGTTGAGTGGTTTCAACAGAGACCTTCAGGTCCACAAAGTTTAAAGTATTTACTACTGAGCTCTTTACAGAAAACATTTTGCTAACTCCTGAGTTAGACTCGAGTACACGTAATTCATCAAGAGGAGGTATCAGCAGAAGACCTCTGAAAGAACAGGATGTTGCTCAGGTAAAAAAAATCAGAAAGAGCTGGCCTGGAAATCTCATCAAGGCTTCAGACTGCCAAAGGAAACTATTTGATAACAGCATTGTGGTAGCTGAAGAATAGCTACATGACAAAATGGAACATGAATTTCCTTCTGGTGCTCTGGGAGAGGAAAATGCCAGATCCAGAATCTGCTGGTGCCACTTAAGCAATCTTGTCCAATTTTAGGACAATTTGTCCAAACCAAGGAATACAGATGAGGGATGTTCCATCGGGTTTTGCTTATATGGCTTAGATGAGGGTCGGCAAAATTTTTCTGTAAAAGTCCAGGTAGTAAATATTTTAGGCCTTGCAGGCCAAGAGGCAAAATCAAGCGACTGTTCTTGGAAGGCCAACAGTCTTTTACATTTTAGATTTGAAACACTGGCTGTATAAAACAGGCAGCAGGCTGCGTTTGGCTTGCGGGCCATAGTTTGCTGACTCCAGGATTAGATGAAAAACTCTTAATCTTTTCACTTCTTTTTGCTTAGTTTCCATGCTCAGTAACTTAGGCTTCTAATTACTGAATGCTAGGTTGGTATAACCTACTGAAAGACCTAGAAGGGACTGGAAATATTGAGTCTCCAAAACCGCAAACCAGGGTAAGAACTGCCGCCAATGCCACGCCCGAGGGTAAATACACTTGGACCCTCGTTTCTTAACCCACTCTTTGGCATATGGTGGATACTTAATAAATATTGTTGAAAGAATGGTGATGCCACCAAGGCAATTCTGCCTTGGGAGGGTCCTTCAGGACAAACAGCTGATTTCCCTCCATAACACTTCTGCTTGTGCATCTCTCACTCTAACAAACACTTGTAAATCTAATTTAGCAAATAGGTGAAATTGATGCATTTATTTCAGGATGTCAATTTTTTTAATTGTACTATCGCCAAAGTATACAATCAATAGTATTTGGTATAATCAGAGTTGTGCATTCATCACTTCAATCATTATTAAAGCATTTTCATTATTTCGATAATAATAATAAACAAAAAACCAAACAAACAAGAAAATTCTTCAGCTCTCAATTTCTCTGTTTCCCCTGCTATACATAGCTATTATTTCTGGCTATTCCTGGACAATTATTTATTTGTTTATTAAGCAGTTTTATTGAGATATATTCACATACCATATGATCTAGCCAAAGTATATAATCAGTGGCTTTTAGTATAATCACAATGTTGTACATTCATCATCTCAAAAATTTTAGAACAATTTCATTACTATAAAAAGAAAGACTCCACACCCCTTAGCATTCCTTCCTCAGCCCTACATAACCAATAATCTGATTTCATCTTTATAAATTGATTTATATTTACTTTTCATATAAATGGAATCATATAATATCTAGTACTCTGTGTTTGGTCTCCTTCATTTAGTATGCTCTTTTTTATCTGATATTAACATTTTGTAGTATTAACCTACATTCGTTCAGCTTCAAAGAAAAACGGTCTTATATATGTAATTTTACCTATATTCATATTTCACCTATTTATGTTTCACGTAATATATTTATTTCATAATAGGACAATCATATAGTATTTGTCCTTTTGTGTCTGGCTTGCTTCACTCAACGTAATGTTCTCCAGGTTCATCTATGTTGTCATATGTTTCATAGCTTCATTTCTTCTTACTGCTACATAATATTCTATTGCATGTACACTCCACAATTTGTTTATCCTTTCTTCAGTTGATGGACATTTGTGTTGCTTCCAACTTTTAGCTATCGCGAATAACACTGCTATGAACATCAGCATGCAGATGTCTATTTGTGTCACTGCTTTCAGTATTTCTGGGGATATACCTAGCAATGGTATTGCCAGGTCCCATGGCAAGTCTATATTCAACTTCCTTAGGAATTGCCAAACAGTCCTCCACAGTGGCTGTACCATTCTACATTCCCACCAACAGTGAATAACCATTCCTATCTCTCCACATCCTCTTCAACATTTACAGATTTCTTTAATAGCTGTCAGTCTAATAAGTGTGAAATGATATCTCATTATAGTTTTCATTTGCATTTCCCTCATCGCTAGTGATGTTGAACATTTTTTCTTCCATTGCTTCGCCATTTGTATTTTTTCTTTGGATAGCTGTCCTTCCAAGCCTTTTGCCCATTTTTTAATTGGATGGTTTGTCTTTTTATTATTGAGTTGTATGGTCTCCTTATATACAATGGATATTAAACCCTTATCAGGTATGTGATTTCCAGATATTTTCTCCTATTGAATCAGCTGCCTTTTCACCCTTTTGACAAAGTCCTTTGAGGTGCAAATTTTCTTAATTTTGAGGAGGTCCCATTTATCTTATTTTTCTTTTGTTGCTCATGCTTTGGGTGTAAGGTTTAAGAAACTACCAACTACCACAAGATCTTGAAGATGTTTTCTTACATTTTCTTCTAGGAGTTTTATGGTTGTTGCTTTTATATTTAGGTCCTTGATCCATTTTGAGTTAATTTTTGTATAAGGTGTGAGATAGGGGTCTTCTTTCCTTCTTTCGGATATCCAGTTCTCCCAGCACCATTCATGAATACACTATTCTGGCCCAGCTGGGTGGTATTCTTAGCCTTGTCAAAAAAACACTTGACTGTAGATGTGAGGGTCAATTTCTGAGTTCTTGATTTGGTTCCATTGGTCAATCTGTCTGTCTTTAGGCCAGTACCATGCTGTTTTTACCACTGTAGATAAGTAGTATACTATTTTATTTTATTTTATTTTATTTTAATTTAATTAATTTATTTTTTTTAAGAGGCACCAGGAACTGAACCCAGAAACTCCCATGTGGGAGGTGGGCACTCAACTGCTTGAGTCACACCCGCTTCCTGATTATTTTATTTTTGCTCTTTGCCTGATCGTTGTTTTTCTTTTGTCTTCTTTAGGAAGCACCGGGAACCAAACGTGGGACCTCCCATGTGGGAGGTGGATGCTCAACTGCTCGAGCCACATCCGCTTCCAGTAATATGCTTTAAAGACGGGAAGTCGTAGTCCTCCAACTTCATTCTTCTTTTTAAAGATATTTTTGGCTATTTGGGACCTCTTACCTTTCCATATAAATTTGATTATTTGCTTTTTGATTTCTGCAAAAAAAAAAAAGCTGTTGGGATTTTTATTGGGATTGCATTGAGTCTGTAAATTAGTTTGGGTAGAGTTGACACCTTAATGGTATTTAGTCTTCCAATCCATGGACACAGAATGTCCTTCCATTTATTTAAGTCTTTGGTTTCTTTTAGCAATGTTTTGTAGTTTTTTGAATACAGGTCTTTTATGTCCTTGGTTAGTTTATTCCTAAATATTTGATTGTTTTAGTTGCTATTATAAATGGAATTTTTTTCTGATTTCCTCCTCAGAACACACATCAATAGTGTATATAAACATTATTGATTTTTGCATATTATTCTTGTATCCTGCCACTTTGCTGAACTTGTCTATTAATTGTAGTAGTTTTTTGTGGATTTTTCAGGATTTTCTAGATATAGGATCGTGTCATCAGTGAATAGTGAAAGTTTTACTTCTTCCTTTCCTATTTGTGTGTCTTTTATTTCTTTGTCTAGCTTAATTGCTCTAGCTAAAACTTCCAGCACGATATTGAAGAATAATGGTGACAGTGGGCATCCTTGCCTTGTTCCTGATCTCACTGGGAAAGCTTTCAGTCTTTCCCAGTGAGCAAACAGGTTCTTAAAGTAGGTCCTTTCCATCATCCCATTGTTGAAGGATCTATTTTTGATCAGGTGGTAATTCTTTCATGGTAGCTGTTCTTCAGCTTCATCGGGACTCCTAGCCCTCATAGGTCTCTGTTTTCTTCCAATTCTTGGTCCTTCTCATTCCTTCATTTATTCCTCATGCAGCTATTTTTTAAAAATTTCTCCAACTCCTCTAAAATAAAACTATTTATTAAAATTTATTTGGTCTTAAGGCCCACTAAGTTCCTCTTTGTCATTGTGTTCATATTCGAACTCTTTAATGAATTAATTTTAGAACTTCTGGAACATTCTTTCCTACAGTAGGGCATGACAAAATGAATGATTTTTGAACATTTCTCATTTTAAAAATGGTCCTTATGCTCCTGTTTACATTCTTACTTTACCTAGAGAGAGCAGCTAAAGTTTGAGCATTCCAGGATCTTTCCAAATAAAGTTAGTAAGGTTGGATTTCTTACAAATATTCTCAGGTAAACTCTGGCTCATAAAATTTCTGGCTATTTTTCCCAGAAATAATCACATAAATTGAATTGACCTTTTGGTGTTGAAAACTTGAATTAAATGACCTAAGCCATGAAGGAAAATAAATATAGTAAGAGTCCTTCTAATCCCTTGAGCATGTTTGTGCATATTATTAGACTGTTCTGCTGTTAATATAACAATAATATGTCATTTGGCATAACTACCAGTAGAAATGAATAGATTTTTTAAGAAATAAAAATTAGACCAAATTTCATGCCTCTTTTAGTAAACATATCAGAAACCAAAGCTATTGAATCACCGGTACCCACACCCAAATATATGGAGAGTAGTTTAATTTAGGATAAATAATTACTCTTTACTTGATGCTTATTGTTCTCAGCAACACAGTGGTTTTGTGTTTTTCTTAATTAAAATACCTTTGTCACAAAATAGGAGAAATAGTTTTATGATATGTAATGACTTTTACTTTTAACGCCAAGGCATACTTGAAGAAGAAAAACAAATAGGAGAACTTGCTTTACTATATCTCAGGGATTATTATAAGTATATGATGATTAAGGAAATGAAATATAGATCCAAGGATAGAGGGATAGACAACTAAAACAAGTGATCCCAGAAATCCATCCCTATGTATATGGACCAATGACTCATGATAAAAGTCGTACTTCAGAATAAGGAGAAAGGATGGTCTTTCCATAATGGGGCTGAAGTAATCAGATATCCATATGGAAAGAAATGAAACTTGACCCCTCATGCAGTTCGTATATAAAAAATTCCAGGTGCATCGTAGCTATCCAAATGGCTAATAAATGTGTTATTAACAAAATGCATGTAAAAAGCACAGTATATCACTATACAGCCACCGGAATGGTAAGCATGCAAAAGAGAGATGGGATGGAAAGGATGTGGAGGAAGTTGAACTCTTACACGCTGCTGGTAGGAAGTAAAGTAGTACAACTATTTTGGAAAACATTTAGGCAATAACTAATAAAATTTAAACATAGACACATCCTATGACCCAGAAATTCTACTCCCAGATATACACCCAGAATATAAATACATGGACATGTACAAGAAGGCTCATTGTAACTTTACTTGTAAAAACCCGGGGTGATAAATAAAGCCAATGCCCTTCCACAGTAGAGTAGTAAATCGTGGTATGTTTATAATATGATCTAATCACACCCAACCTAATTCATGGCATCAAAATGAACAACATACAATTTGGGGAACTATCAGAGCTATAATTTTATTAAAGAAATCAGAAACAAAAGAATATACACTGTATGAGCCCGTTTATATAAACCTCATAAAACAGGCAAGAACGTGCTTTGGGTGGTAAACTATAGAGAAGCACAAACAAGTATTTACAATCAATAGACTGATTAATGGAGGAAGTCAGGGAGGGAGACTTGATTGGGTTTGGGTGTATGCGGGGTTTTTGTCGCGCTGGTTATGTTCTATTTTTTAACCTGGTTGGTGATTTTATAAAGCATTGATCTGAGAATTTCTGTTTTGTGCGCTTTTCTTTGTGTTACATTTCACCATAATAAAGTTATAAGGAATAAATAGAGAAACTTTGCTATTTGTTGTTGCTGCTGCTGTGTTTTTTTTTGTTTTGTTTTGTTTTCACATGAGCAGACAAATGCTCCTGTGCAAAGACAGGTCCTATTCCTTTTTCTCCAAGCAAGGAAAACATACTGTTTGAATTAAAATCCTTGAACAGATAATTACTGAAAATCCACTTTTTTATTCCTCTAAAAAATGAAGGAACTGATTTCAACATTAGCAAGACTTCCATAATTTCGTTAGCTATTAAATTGAATTTTAATAGGCTATTTGGAACCAATTAGGAAGCTGTACTTTTCACTGAGAATATAGACCAAGCTCTCCATTCGCCAATTCTCAATTTATTTATGATCACGTTTTTCACTGAACAAATTGCTTCACAAACATTGGTGAAACCTAGGGCTGGTGGATACCATTACTCACATGGTGAGGTTCAGGTTTTGGACCAGCATTTATTCATCTGTTCAGAGAAAGAAATTATATTTCTCTTCTCCCTTTAGTTTAAAATACAGCAAATTTTCTCAAAATCAGTTTTTCTTGTGCTTATGTTTTACAATAGTTCAAAAACACCCTACACATTGACTTGAATTCCCTGAGAACTGAGTGAGGAGGGAAGATTAGCTGTGATGGTGGTTGGCAATGAGATGTTATGAAACTGGTCTAGGATCTCCGAGTTAGTAAATGATCTCTGTATGAACTTCAGCTACTTCCAATACTGGTTTTTCCTACAAGTTCTGTGGTCTGTAAAGAGTCCACTTTATCTACATTGGGGAGTGTATAGATGGGTTTGGGAGCCAGAAAGATTTAGGTTCCTATCCCCATCTCCACTATCTGGCCTTGGGTGAATCATTTGTCTTCTCTGAAGTCTGATGTTTTTATTTGAACAATCTATATAATTGTGTCCACTTTGCCAAGTTTTTGTGAGGCTGTCTGGCATGTAGCTCGGTAATTCAATAAATGAAAAGGTGTCATCCACACTAAGGTGTCCAAACCATTCCCCCCCTTTCTTTTAATCAAGAGATGGAACTTGTTCAAGATCACATAACAGAATTGGAGTAAAACTTAGGTCTTCTGACCCCCAGAGGGGTGACTCTTTCTACCACTTCTTTGTTTTTCAAATCATAACCAGTCCTTGTTCAACAACTTACAATAGGAAAGAAAAAAAAACCAGAAACAAAAACAACAACAGCTATATTGCAGGCCACTGCTCTAAAATCTCTAGGCTAAATTTATAGATTTAATTGGATTGGCATGGATAAGATTTGTCTTAATAAGAAAATGCATTCATTAGGTTGTAAAAATACAACCTTGAGAAGGAGACAGCATGTGACAAATTACAGAAATAACAGGGCTCCCAATGGCCGAACAAGTGCACCTGCAGTTGTCCCACCTGGGGCTGTGATTTCATTACCCTCATAAACCAAGTCAAGGTCAGGCTTAGTCAGACTTCAATTAAGTGGCCCCCAAGGAGATCCCAGGTGCAAAAGGAACTAGCGTCAGATGCAGTGAGAGAGATGTCAGGACTTCTCTTTCCTGTCCTGAAGCGAGCCTTGTTGGGGCAGCTAAATAATGAGGGTTGTGGACTAAGTGTAAAAAGCTGTCACGTGGGGCCACTGGGCCAAAGGCCAGAAAACCTGGGTTCGATTTGTCTTCAGCCTTTGTTAGAAGTGGGAGTCAGGGAAGGTTTTCATAAACTGCATACGAACCTAGCCTTGCAAGTTTGTTCAGGTGCAGCTGTTCCTCTCAGGGGGAGGAAGAGTAAATCTGTTTCTTTATTTGCTGGTAAGTGGCCTGTGTTCTATGAGCTGGTGCCAGTTGGATGAGAATGAAGCCAAAGTTCTTGAGCCTGGGGAATGGCTTATGAAGCCAGGTCTCCTAATTTGACTCTGCTTCTCTAAGTGGCTCCTGCACTTTCAAATTTTCCTTCTCAGAGTTGACCATGCAAAATGATCCCTGCCTTTGGAGTAACTCCTCCAACATCACCTGGCAAAATGCTGTGGGCTAGATTTCCAGCAGAGGTGGCTTGGAGTAGCCATGGCCATGTTTTAAAAATGTGTTCTGTGTAAGTTGGTCTTAAAGATTCCTTCAGAGACAATGTGGTTAATGCAGTCACGGCTGATTTGTGGCTAAATATTCTGTGGTCTTCAGGCTGTCCATGTATCTAGCAAAGCCTAAGTTTTCCATAATATCAGGAAATTACAATTGGCACGCAGTGGGAATGAATGCAGGTATGACTTGACTGAGTGATAGGACCCAAACAGTAGATTTGAATACGCCATGATCTCACGGTGTCCCCTAAATCGTCCACATTGCTCCAGGTACCTAAGATTTGGAATGTTTTCTGTGCTTTTGTCCATTCCGTGTCATGGAGAAATTGTGAAACTACAAACTGGAATGTAGATGTGGTGTGATCAGTGTTTTGCAGGAGAATTTGGGCACACTGATGGGGGGTGGTGGCGTCTGTGGGATTCCTGGGATCAGTAGGAGCTAAATCACACAGGGTAGTTACCGAAAATAACAATAACAAAAACTGGAAATCCCAGAGGATATTTAAAGCTATCTCTAAGGAGCACCAAGGGCCAAAGCTGGGAAGACTACATTTTGCCTTTAGTTAGAAGGACCAAGTGCATGGCAC
>PVKH010027552.1:0-13002 GCA_004027955.1 Chaetophractus vellerosus | reverse complement strand
AAAAAAAAAAAAAAAAAACCAAAACAGAATAAAAACAAAAGCATTTTGAGCATGGCAGCTTGTTTTTTTTCCTGAGAAGCCAGTGTTATGTATGGTGAATTTTGTGGAATACTTTAAGTCTCTTGAAATATATCTTTTAGGTAACATTGGGCTTTTAATGGCTGCGAGCTGGATGGATTGTCCATGATGGCTTAAAGTTGTGCAGAATTACAAACAGCTAACAAAGTAGCCTAAAAAAAGATACCATACATTTCAGAATCTTTGCCTGAGTTAAGGTCAGTTGTAGTCCCTCCATCGTTAGTGTTGATTTTGCTGGACAGAAATGGTCCAGATTCCCAAGTCTCCCTGGAATATGTAAATGTGTACAATCCAGTTTACACTAGAGGAATAAAATAATGAAATAATTGCTCTGAGGGCTCATGGCATACACAGTTGTCGGGGATGTAATGCATGCACCGGGATGCCTGGGCTGCAGTTACGCAACTGAAGAAAATATTGCTAAATATAGACACAGAGGTCTTTGCCCAGCCATTGTTAAATATGTTAAAAAGAAATTCTTGTTAATCTCAAAGGAAAATCAGCATCTAGAGGCTGATGTCAGATTTTCAACCATGGGTAGTATTCTGTTGTTTAACAGTGTTATTTTTCACAATTAAAATTCTCTTTTCCCCTAAAACAGAAACAGTCCCAAATTGAAAAACTAATTTATTCTTTGAGCTAAAATGGAGTTTAAAAAATACACAAAGCCAAAAAGATAAATGAGCTTTGTTCTACCTTCTATATAAAGTATTAGAATTGGTAGTAATATAGGAATCTTTCTTTCAAATTTTAAACTTTATTTTGTGAAGTTTTGGGTAAGTGTAGTATAAGCTCCTGAAAAATGGGATTTCCAAGAGAAACAATGAAAACTACCTCTGCTATAATACCACACTGTTCACATGCTGTAGGAACTGTATAAAGGGTTTAGACCAAAAAAAAAAAGAAGAAAAAAAAGGAAAGCTTCTTATATTTACACTAGGGAAAAATATAAAACTGACTTCCTTTCTGGAGTTTTCCCAGGAAACGACTTTATAAAGACAAATTTAAATCTTTCCGTTTTCTGTCCTTGAAGGTGGTAAATATGATTGTGGCTTTATCCATTTTTATTGTAAACGAAACAGAGTTCACACCGTCGGGCAGTGCGTCATTTGTTGGATGGCTGCCACGGACTAATGCAGACATCCCACTGGGAGACCAGAGAAGAACTATACTTTGATTCACCAGATTGTGTTAAATAGTCCAGCTGTTGCGATTTGAAAGATAGTTACCTCAGAAGTGAAAGAGAAATGAACTTGGCATTTATGCCTCAAACCATTTTTATACTGTTTGGCAATCAGCTTTTCAGAGGTAGCATTTTATAAAATAACTCTCACCGCTTAAAAGTTTCATTCTCTGTAATGTTCAAAATGTCCCACCTTTATATTATTAGTAAAATTAAGCTTGAGCGATATGCAGAATTTGCATGAAATAAGCATTTCCTCCTTCATTTCATAAGCTTTGTTTGACTGTATTCAGTTGAGCTCAGAACCAGTCTATTAGGGCTCTTTAGGGCATTAGTTAATTTGAATTGTAGCCGAAATGTTAGCTAGAATGTTGTTGAATATAATTCAACACGGAAAGTTGATTTTGAAAGGAATTTCATTGAATGCAAATAGTGATGTGCTTTTTAAAATTCAGAATGCTCAGTTTTTATCTCTTATCACAGAGTCTGCAAAATCACTGAGTACCTTTATAAAGTTCAGCTTTGGCATAACCATTTGCAATGGTTCTGATTGTTTCGGCACCACTACAGCTGGGAGTCAGGTGGTTCCTTTTACCAGCAAGTGGTAAAAGGAGCCCCACATTCTGCCTCTCCTGCTCTCCAAAAGGGCACCCGAGTTGTACCTGGGCACCAGGCTCTGTAAAGTGGATAGGTTTGTATATTGTCTCCCAACTTTTATTTTGCTTTTTATTATTATTATTTTGTCCTGAAATTGTCTTTGAGCACATAGTCTAAAATCATCTAAGAAAAATATCCATTTGAATGGACTATAGATGACTACCAGCATCAAATACAGCCAGAGGCAGCATGTTGTGGTAGTATGAAAATATTGGACAGAAACCAAGATTCCACTATTTGAATCCAGGATTTGCTATGAACAAGTTATGGGCCATAAACCATTTAACCTCACTATTGCATGCCATCTTCATCTGACACATAAAGAGCTTGGACAAGCTCACATCGGTGGTCCCTTTTGGCCCGAACATGCCACGATTTTAGTCCTATTTCATACCACCTATAAAATTTAAGTTTTACTTGCAGATTTTTGCATCACAGAAGAACTGATATTATTTACATACGTTCTCAACTTTAATTCCTTATATATAATCATTGTCCTTAGATGCTAAATTAAAATAGGAAAATTGAACAGAATAATAGTGTACTACATTTCCTGTTGGGTTGCTGCAGTTGAGCTCCCAGGATTTCTACTTTGGGGACCAGCTGCAGGTTTAACTCCCTAGAAGCTGCCACCATGGCTGCCTAGACCAGGAACCTGGGTTCTTGGCACTGCTGCTGGTGGAGCTTGCAGGTTGTTCCGAGGGATGGCAGTGGACAAAGAATGAGGCCTACCAGGAAGTCCCCTCATTCCAGAAGGAGCCCTTGGCAGGGAAGAAGAGAAGCCAGCAGCAGACTGCCTCAACTCTGGTTAGCACAGAGGGAGCTAGCTTTTTTTAAAAGGCCACAAGAAGGAAGGGAAATTAGAAACTGGAAAAATACTGAGAGGGTCTGAAAGTGGTTCGGAAAGGGAAAGGGAAACTGGAAAATTGCTGAGAGGGGTCTGGAAAAGGTCAAGGTGTCTGGCAAAGGACTTATAGAAGGGAGTTAGACAGTTGTGCAGTCTTTCTGAGAATAGTATTCTGTGGATTAGACAGTATCGCCTCATATCAGATAAGAGCTTAGGATGGAGTCAGCAGTCCACCCAGGGACATGGCCTAGCATTGGGGAAGTCCATGTTAAGTTTAGATAGGTCTCTAGTGCAAAGCTTTGACAAGTTAAGGGGGACTGGAGAAGCCGAGTCTAATGCAAAGATTCACAATTTAGAACATAGATTCAGAAAGAGAAAAGTCAGCCAACATGCTGGAATTAGCCAGCATCATCACATTTCTAGGAGAAAGGGCCTTTTGTAAATGGCATGATTCCTGTTTACAGCCGGAACAAGGAGACAGGAGCTCCCAGCTCTTGTTCTGGCTTTGACCCTGATGAGCTGTATGATTTTAGGGCAGGCACACCCCCTCTCTAAGCCTCATTTTCTTCATCTGTAAAATGACACGTTAGGTAGGTGATTGCTATAGTCCCTGTCAGTCTTAGCCCATTGGGATTCCAAGTCAGTGGTCATTATGCTTACAAAACCAGTTATTCTGCCTCTGAACGCATAGATTCAGAGAAATTGCCTTCTGTGCTTACTGCAATGATAATCAACAAAGGGTTTCTGATACTGTAGCTTACAGGTGACTTATAATAAATTAATCTGCAATTGAGAAGCTTCAGGACATAAGAATAATTCTTTGGACTGAGACAATTCTAAGACAATCTCAGCTGACAATACAAAACTTGAGTTTCCAGTTCAATCAACATTCACTTATTGCCATGTGGTGCTCTGAGAGAACTGCCTGGGAGTTGTCAGCCTCCAGCTGATGAGGAAGGCTTTTTCTAGGATGAGTTCCCTACCCCTTCACCTGCAGACACACAGGGGCATAAAAACACCCGCAGTAGCTCAATACAAGTGATGAAGGTCAGTGTGGGTTGATGGAAGTTGTTCCTCCAGAATGAGATAAACACTTGGTCTTTGCATGTTTCAGGCGGGTTGGCTGGCATCTGTAACGGTGGGTAACAGCGTGGCTTTGAACGGTAATAGTTTAGCTGGTCTGGGACCTTGTCTCCCAGAATTCTTCTACCCACACGTTGCCAGGGTAGGGTTAGCTACAGGAGAAATTTGCATGCGATTTAAAAGGCAGAAGTGAAGCAGCTCTTTTTTTCTCTTGCTCTGACGGAGGCTATAGAGCAGGCACTGTTAACAGCTCATGCGTGCTGCTGAAGTCAGGCCCTTGGCTCCTCCAGTTCCCCACCAGTTCTCCACTTCCCGGGCCAGGTGCATGTGCAGCTTTGTGGGGAAGGGCTTCAAGTTGTCCTGTAGGTCATCTTCATCGTCAGGCCTGGAGGTCCTTGTTCTCTGCCTCTTGACGTCCACCTTACCTCTCAACTGCCAGAACTGCCAACTTCAGGCCCAGCACCAGATGCAGGAGCAACAGACTTAACAGACTGCCTAACTAGCTCCCTCCATTGCCTAAGTTCTAATTTCTGTAATAAATCTCTTATCCCTCATAGTGGCATGCCTTCTCTGATCAAAGCTTAATAGATACAGGCTAACAGGTGTCAGGGAAAGTCAAGCAACAGGTACCATTGGGGAAACTATATTCCAGATCGTGAACAAAGCAGGATGAGAGAACGGTGTTTGGAAAGGGATGCTGTTGGGGATAGAATCTTGTCCCCACAAAAGACAAGTTCAGGTCACATCCCTGGTCCTATGGGTGCGAAGCCATTTGTAAATAGGACCTTTGAAGATGCTGTTTTTAGTTAGGATGTGGTGACATTGAATGAGGGTAGGCCTTAGTCCAATACGATTGAAGTCTTTATAAACAAAGGAAATTGGACATGGAAGTCAAAGCCAGAAGTCAGCGGAAATCAGATTGCCATGTGATGGAGGACTGCCATAACGCTATGGGCTCCAGGAGAAGGCAGGCACTGCCAGTAGCTTGATGTTGGACTTGTAGCCTCCAAAACTGAGACAATAAATTCCTGTTCTTTAAGCCAACCCATTGTGGTATGTGTGGTAGCAGCCCTGGCAAACAAAGACATGTCTTTTAAATAGCATCTTCATGCTGGGCTGTTGTGTTATAGTGAGAGAAACTGATTTCCCACACAGTCACAGATGTCTTGAGAAGTGATTCCTTGGCCAAGAAGGATGAGCGATGTCGTGGGATTTTCTAATGAAGCATGTTTTGCCAAATCCAGGCAAAAATAAAGGAACTTGTCCTTCCTACAATATAGCATTCCTCCCAGGCTCCTGATTGTCTATTTGCTTTTACCATCTTCAAGGCAGAGGTAGGTGTTAGTCAATGACAGTGAAACCAGACCTCACAGTTTGTATATCTGAATGGCCAGATGGAGTAGATTTGGACAAATCTTGTGGAACTGTCAGAAAGTGGTAAGGCAGTGTGATCACTGAGTGAGTTTTTTCTCTCTGTGGCTGGGTCGCGCAGGCACTTTCTCTATAGTGGAGCACTGTGTTGCTTTTTGTGGGCAGGACCTCCAGACCTGCCCACACCAATGCCTGTGTTTCTCCCCATTCATTCTGAGCCCTTCACAGTTAGCTTACTTGTATTCATTCATTCGTTTACTCCACAAACACCGGAATCTGAGTGAGCTGGGTGCTTGGGCATGTGATGCCTCGTGGATTCCTACATTTTATTTGAAGAGACCGACATTAAATAACTAATTGCCCCAGAACAATTGTGGTTAAGTACAAAAAGGGAGAAGTACTAGATGGTAAGAGAGTATCTAACTGGGGGAGCTCCCCTGCTGTGGGGTCAGGGAATGGGCTGGTGGAGCTTCCGTGGATTACCAAGATGTGCCCTAAGGCCAGAGGTGGGACTAGTGGTGTGCTGGTAAATGCTTAGCGCTCAGTACTCTGGGACCAAAAGTCCAAATCCTAGTGTTTGCCAAGGAGACCAGAGGAACGTGAATAGCCTCTGCCCAGCCCCCTAGAGCTGCCTCAACCTTCAGGATTCTGGTCAGCAGCCCAGGGTGGGTCCTGACCATTTCTGAGAAGAGTAGGTGCCAACAACCTGATTCCCTGACCTGAGTTTTCCGGGATAGCTCTGTTTCTACAACAAAAATTATCACCCGTTGTGCTTGAGAAGCAGTAGCCTCCTGCATCAGGAAAGAAGAGAAGAGGCCTCTTTATGGAAAAGTAAACTGCATCTGAGATTCAATAAGGAATTTGTCAAGATACCTGATTGCCCCTTTCAGAAAAAATCTGTGGTAATTTAGCATTGTCGCGTGTCCTGGATTCTCCCATCTGCCCTAGCCCCTCTTCCGCCCCTCCTCGCGTCTGACCGGGTCTCCTCTAGGTAGGGAAGGCAGCAGCCGCATCCCTCTCACAAGCCGCAGTCAGCTGTGCCCAGGGGCACGCGGGCAGGAGGTGGTCTGGCTCCTTGCAGCCAGGTGAGGGGGTGGCGGGCGGCAGGCTGAGAGGGGGAACGCGTGGTGTGTCCCTGAGCTTTGCGCTGCCTGAGAAGAGCAGGTAATCACGCAGGTAGGTGCTTTTCACTTTTTAACACTTCTTTTGCTCTCTTTCACCTTTTCTTCTATGTCTTTGTGTTCCTAATATGTAATCTGATAATTTTGTTTTTCTTGGTAATTAATGGCTGGCATCTCAAAGACAACTCTGTGGATGTTGGTTAGACTTAGAACATTTGGGTTTTCTGTTTGTCTGAATTCAGGAATCTGAAAGACAAATATTTTCTCTCTCTGCTTTTTTATTTAATTTTTAAAATAATTTTTGGTTTAACTGTTCATCCCATAGGCCTCCCAGTAATAGTGGATACAGGAGAAAATACTTGGGCAGTGAAAAACAAGCTGGACCAGTTGTAGTTTTAGATCCCGTTTCCACACATGAACCCCAAACCAAAGACCAGGTGGCTGAAAAAGATCCAGCTCAACCCAAGGAGGATGAAGGCGAAGTTAAACCAGAATGCATAGAAGACAGCATTGAACACATAAAAGAGACAGACAGCTCCAGCTGCTGATTCATGAAGCAGAAGGCTGACAAGTTTGGAAGTCCTTTTCAATAAGCACGATTAGTTTTGGTGTATTGGCAAGGGCTATCAACATTCTGTTGTTAAAACATATTCAGAACACAGGTTCTTTTCTGATGTCACTTTGTAAGTAGTTCGACTATAAACATAAGTAAGCTGTTTAGCAAAATACACATTCTAAGTAGTTTCTGTTTTCTGATCGTTATTGGGGTAAGTTTTTTCCCCCTTGTTACTGTATTAAGTGTGACGTTTTCTAGAAGGATACAAAAAATTCAGATGTTGAAATCTTTTTAGGTAATGTACATACCACTCATCAAATGTAATGCTGAAAGTCTGTGGTACTGGTGGAGAACTGGATAAACAGAAATGACCGATTTAAGGTGATTTAAAGCCCCCAAAGAAGCATCTGTGTTAGGTCTGATCCTCTTTTGATGAAGAAACTGCAGTCGCATGGAAACTGTTGGGCAACATGGCATACATATTACTTTCTGGGGGACACTGAGATAAGCTTAAAATTCAGGAGCTGGCATCAAACTAGTGGCTCCATAGTCAATATCAATCACATACATTGTCATCAGTGGGATGAAATATGCATGCTATTGATCATGCCCAAAGCCTCCCAAGGACTCCCGTGGGAATGCCCTAGGGAATGAAGGCAGCGTTGAGGTGAATGCTAATGTCCAGACCTCAAATTTAATACAGTATTATCTTGATAAGCTTTGAGTGCTACACTATGAGTTAATTGTGTTTTCTCATGTGCTAAGGTGGCACAAGTACCCTATTTTATCATAGTTCTTGTGTTTAGTGAAGTTACATGACAAGCACACAGTTTTCTTGCTTCACTGCTGTTCTGTATTACACAGGGTCTTTTGTTTGTTTTTTTGTTTGTTTTAAGAAATTAAGTGGTAGTTAGTCTCTAGAAATACAATGCTTAAGGCTACCACAGTGAATAAATAGAAATGTAATCAGGGATTAAAAAAAAAATCTTATGCAGCTTTTCAAAGTTGATTGTTTCAAAATTGGTGTTTATTTAAAAATAAGTGGTAACTTGAATGCATTTTTTATGACAATGATTCAGTAATGGTAATTTTACTATTAAAGAAAGTGAAAGGTTTAGTTTTGTTAGCATGGCTCAGCATGTAGCTGTCAGGTGTTTCTCACCTAAGGGCAAAAGAAAATGATAGTAATAATTGCAGTGGTTGTATTTATTTTTTGCACGTGTACTAAGCACAGGTTTAAAGAGGTGGGTAGGCAGGTAAATGTATTTCCTAAATTTGGAGATAATTATCTTTCTGTAGGTTTGTTATGCTTGACTACTTCCATGTTCCTTCAGTGACGATTTCAGTTTCTTATCAGTTTACTCATGGGGAATTAAAATGTAATTTTTATTCCCATGGAATTAAAATGTAAAATGTGTTTTCCAACTGTAATTTCCTCTAATTGAATGACTCCTATAAGGTACTGCTAACTACAGACTGCATTAATTCACTTAAACAAGTTCTGTTCTGTTATGCTGTGATTTGAACTTTCCTCACAACAACTTATTAAAAAGCACCAACAGTTTCCCATTTAAGAGTCAATTGTGGTTATTGTCATTTCTGCTTTAGTTCTCCGAGCTTGATATTCTTTAATAGGATAATTGTGTGAGTTGCTGATTTTAGTAATTTTTAAAAATCCACAAAATGGCTTTTGGGGGGAAATTTTATTCCAGGTTTCTTTTTGGTGACCTCTGCCATCAATCTACTGGCATACATCTTAGGCGCATTTACAAAATAAAGATACATATGCTTGTCATTCCATATTTTATCATACACATCAGCAGAATAATATGATTATAAAGCAACCTCATTTTCAGGGTAAGAAATCGACGCTTTGGTAAGATGTGTTAGTTGAAACAGACAACAATTACTTGTTAACTGATATTTTGAAAGAGACCCTGCTCTTTTCTAAGCTGCTTACTTCCCTTCAGTATAATCTCAAAGCATTTAAATTAATTTGATGTAATGGTATTCAATATAGAATCTTTCCTCCTTTTTCTTTCCACAGTTTTTCCTCTCTTCACCTCAGTTTTGAGGAGGTTTTTGCCCCTGGTGGGATGCTGCTGTCAACAAAAGCATTTGGTCCCAGGTGGGAAGACCTGGGAAGATGAGTGCTGGTATCTTCAAGCTACTTCTTAGCTGTCTGCATAAAAATTAAAACCATCCTACTTAGACTCTCGGAAAGTTGGAAGGGACTGCCATCATTATGGGTTTTTTCCTTTTTCCTCTAAAACGTTATTTATTCCTCCTCTTGTTTTGGAAATGTAAATTAGGTCTCGTCCTCTACAGAGGTAACTTCACTAATGTTGATGCTTTTTTATGGTCAGAGTGAGGCAACAGGTAAGAAGTACTTTGTGCTCTTGCTACTAAAGAAAAAGAAATTGTCTCCCTTCTTTTCTGGAAGAATAAGAATTTAATTAAAATTCTAGCATCATTTTGTATCTGATCTAATCTTAAATAACTTAGGCTCCTCACCCATAGTATTTTTTTAAAGTATGTTTTCATTAGAGAAGTTGTGAACTCACAATCACGCACATATGCAGAATCCCACACAATAGCCCTCCACCACCTCACCACACCACACGGCACATTTGCCACAGACCATGAGGTAACACCATCGGACCTTTACCACCTACCACGGTCCACACTGTACATGCGGCATATTTTTCCATACCCCTCTGTTATTAACACTGTACATCTTTGGCGTTGTCGCAAGAATGTTACAGTATTGCTGTTGACTGTAATCCATAGGTTACATTAATTGTACTTTTCCCATGCTGCTCCACAACCCTACCACCTTGCAATAGTGATGTACATTTGTTCTAGTTCATAGAAGGACATTCTTGTATTTGCAGTGTTAACCACAATTCTCACCCACCTCTGGGTTCACTATGATACTCAGTCCCTAGTCACCCACCGTATTTTGGGCGGTTGCTCAGCACTGTGAAAATTCTGATTGGCACGATTAACAGGCCTATCACCACCCCGCTACGTCTCCATTGGTGAGCCCATTCCTCAGGTGAGGGTAAGGCAAGTGGGCTGTGAAATTAAAGTGCTGACCTGTCTGAGGTATTAAGTCACCTCTTTAGCTAATTTAAGTTACTTGGTTATTAACTTAGCTGTACAGTTTTGCTCCAGTTTCATTCCTTCCATTGTGATTTGTGTCACAATTCTGGGGCACAGTCCCATGTGAGCTCATAGACTGTAAGTGCCCACATGCACGCACACTTGTGCCTGAGGACTTGCACGAGGACTGTGTGAGCACCCAGTCAGCCGTGCTGCTCTGCCTTTGAAATGAGTTTTCCTTCCACGTTTCTCATACTCCGTTGTCTGTTGCTAAGCATCAAGCGGGGCAGCAGCAACCACAGATTGACACCGTTCCCCCAGCTTAGAGTGGGACCAGTTCTCCTGCCCCGTGCTCTGAGCGAGTCTGCCAATGAGCCAATTTCAAATCCCAGCTTGGAGAGTGAGGCCTTGGCTCTATGATGAGGACAGTAGATTCCCTTGTTATGGTTACTGTTCAAAAGGAAAGGTCCTCAGTGTGCTTAGTTAAACTTTATAGAATATATCACAAATCTAAACTCGGCCTGCTCTCCTACAGGTCAGTACCTAGCAATTTAAATAATTTTGGGAAAAGGCAAATAGTTTAACCTTTTAACAAAGGAACTGCAGCATGTAAAGCAGTTATTATATCTATAGGTGTGTGAGTATGTTTATTTTTGATACCCCTCTGCTATAACCCCAACATTGGCTTACAAAGGAGGCAATTCAGTGGGCATATACATCCCATCTGTGTTAATCACTTGCTGGTTGCTTGTTAAATGCCGTAGTATAACTAATTGTGCTTCTAATAGCCTCAAGAATATTTATTCATTCATTGATATGTTTGTTCATTCATACCCATTCTTGTTCCAAAAAGTATCTAAGGAGATTCAGAAAGGTATAAATAATACAAGAAAAACTAAAATTTTAAGAGGAGGGAATCAGGAAAAGGGAATTAAGGGTGGGAGAGCAAGATGGAACAGTGACGCTATCATACTTCTGCATGAGGTTGGCTACAATAATGTGCCCGTGCTAGTTTTTAGCATGGATATATAAGAGAAGCACAGATATGCACCTTTTCCTGCACACACAGCTTCTAGTTTAACTAGGTTTTTGCTTCAGATCAGATGTTCTGATCTGTAACGTATAAGGTGCTTGAATTGAGTGTGGCAACAAAAGTTATATTGGCTTCTTTTACTAGGTGAAATGCTAGTGTATAATCAAAATCCTTAAGGAATTGTGATCGCTATAAAATGAAGTCCACAGGTATAATTTTAAGCACATATACCATATATGTATTTTACTGAACAACAAAGTTAAAAGAATAAAAAGAGCACAAGTTAGTATAGTTTTAGAGCAAAAAATATATAGGGACGTCCTTCAACCCTACTAGTCTAATAATACGAAAAGTGTGGCTATATGCTCGTGTGTACAGATTCCTAGCCAGAAGATGCTCGTGTTTTAGCTGAGTCCTCTACAACTTCTGTGGGGAAGATGGGCTCCAGGGGCTCAGACAGCTCACCGGCCACCGCGGCAGCCTCAGAAGCCTCAGCAGCCTTTTCGGCTTCCTCGTTAAAATCGAAAAATGTGTGTTCTTCATTAAAACCTATAAGAAAACAAAAACATAATGTTTACAGCCTCACCCAACAGTGCCAATATTAAGATGTTCTTTGCTATATGATTTTAAGGTTTTCAGATCCAGAGGTGTCACATTGCTAGCAGTGTAGCACGCTCAACAGTGCTATGATCACCATCAGAAGGACTCCAGAACCATTTAAAATGGGGTCTGTCTTTGTACATTAACTGGGTAATGTTCAGTTTGCATTATACCCTAATGGAACATTTTGATGTGCAGTAGACTTTGGGCAGAGCCCTAGAAAAGGATAAGAGGAAGGAGATGAACAAGAGGTCAGTGTTACACATGAATACAAGCCGTCACCAGCTAACTATTCCAAGGTAAATGATTGCAGACTTGGTCTGTTCCAGTCAGGTCCATGTAGATAAAGATATTAAAGGCTGAGATAAAGGATATTAAAGGCTGAGCTTTTGCCAAGACATCCTACTCCAAAGCAGGAGTGGATAGATTTGGTTTTCCATTTTTGGTCTCCTTAACATTTATTGGCCACTGCCAAGGTCAGAGAAATTCTAGTTAATCCAGTAGTCCATTCTGGAATGCTCAGGGGCCTGCACTGTCACCAGGGAGGGGCCGGGCCTTGGGTCACTAGAGTTCTTTCGGATACCCTGAAGCTGCTGTTTTTCTTCTGATGAAGTCTGGCTTGAAATGTAAGTTGGCCGAGGAGCCTAAGGCCTCCATAAGTTAGACAGGACAAAACATAACAGGTGAGAGGTGGAACAATATAGCTTTACCCATTTGGAAAAACAAGCCCTTGTATGAAACACAGCTAAAAACAAACTTCTGATTGCCCTCACACAGCACAGACACAGTCTCCCAATTATGTCTTCCTTTTCTATGACTCTTAGTGTGTGTGGCAGTATCACTACTAATGTTAAACAAGACAAGTTTACAATCACAATTTCTCTTGGTCCCTTTAAACGTTTCTGCATGCTATGTGCCTCCTTTTGGCCATCACACTCAGTAACATAATAAAAATATGTGTTTGGGATGTTTTTCCCCAGTAGCCAGGATACAGTGTGTGCTACCTGTTCAGATTTACAAAGGTCTGGTTTCATAAATGATTGGTTCATTCCCAAGGCATAATGTTAAAATTAACATGCTGCCCACTTGTTTTAAGTAAAATGAGTTATTTCTAAGAACCACCAGGAAAATATCTGCCTTTAACTTTCATGGGCTGTGCAGAGAAACTGTCAGTATAATTTGGACCATAACAAAAGGTAGGCTTGGAGATTCCAATCAATTAATTCTTTTGAAAAGCATCACACAGTCTATTCAGCAAGAAGAAAGGCGAGAGTTTTAAACATTCAGGTAAATAGATAATCCATTAAGAAAACAATGTACATTGTGGCAAATGCCATCCTAGTTTTGTCAGCACTTATTTTTAGTCTT
>PVKH010027551.1:0-12997 GCA_004027955.1 Chaetophractus vellerosus | reverse complement strand
TACCGCTGGGTGCAAGGCAAAGCACTGCAAAGGAGGGCCTAAAACAACCAGAGGCTGTTCTTGAGCTCCTTGAGAAGCATGCCTCATTAGCATAGAAGTCAGCTCAGCAAAAATCCTCTCCCCAAAAAACTGAGCCACAAACAACTAGGAGAATGAGGCCCCTGCTTCCCCCAGCCAGTTAGTGCCAGAGGGTGCCTAATCAGCATTCTCCCTCCATCCTTTTTGAAAAACAAAAGGAGGAGATGTTGGGGACAATTAAGGAAACACAGAGTACTCATTGTCAGCAGCAGTGGTGACACGAAGCATGGCCACCCGAGTTAATAATGAACAGCCTGAGTCACATTCCACCGACTTCTCAAAGAACAAGTAACACCAGTTTGCTAACCCACCCCCTTCCCTAGCAACAGCTGCTACCAACAGATAACTACCAAGCCACTCCCTCTTCCCTTTGGGCATAAATACTTGTACCTCACCAATAAACTTTTGCAGCTTGATCAGACCTCCTGTCTTGCTGCCATTCTTCGTGTCTCCTTGTCCCATACCATTCTTTCCCCACAGGCTCGGAGGCCCCTGTTGACTGTCCCGCTGGATGGGACAACTTTCTTGCACAATTATTTGCTTATTAAGCAGTTTTATTGAGATACATTCACTTAACCATATGATCTATCCAAGTGTATAATCAATGGCTATTTTTTAGCTTTATTTTTTTTAGTCCTTTATTGTAAAATTGTAAAATAAATAGTAAAATAGATTGAAAGAAATTACAAAATTTAAATGAGAGCATAAGGCCAGGTTAGATTTAACATAATAAAATATAAAAATAGCATAGGGGCCAGCTGTAGCCCAGTGGATAGGGTGCTGGTACACCACATGGGAGGGCCCAGGTTCGGTTCCCAGGGGCTTCTACGAGTGGGGCAGACCGCCT
Source organism: Chaetophractus vellerosus (assembly GCA_004027955.1). NCBI lineage: Eukaryota > Metazoa > Chordata > Mammalia > Cingulata > Chlamyphoridae > Chaetophractus > Chaetophractus vellerosus. Next base: position 12,072 of record PVKH010027551.1, on the reverse strand, counting down.
TGAGGGGGCAAGCCATCATGGGCAGGGCAAAAAGCTGCCATGGGCAGGGAAAAGCCGCCATGGGCAAGGCAAGTCACCCACAAGCAGAAAGGAGCTGCCCACGAGCAGAACGGAGCCACCCGCAAGCAGAGCAGAGTCACCTGCCAGCAGGGCAAGCCGCCCGCGAGTGGGCAAGGCCGCCGCTCACCGGTGAGCTGACTTGATGCATCGCCGCAACAGGGGGAGACAAAGCAGACACAGAAGAACGTAAAAATGAACACAGCAAGAATAAGCATAAAAGGGGGGGGGTAAAAAAAAAAAAGTAAAAAGGACAAACTACAGAAAAAAAATAGATAGCATAGTAATAAACATTTATAAATGTAAATAATAATTCAAATATAATAGAAATTAACTATAACATAATTCTAATTTTTATGTTACAGCTGTAACTATTGGACATAAAAATCCCTGAGAATGAAATTAATTATTGGCTTAGTTATTTAATTTCCATTTAGACCATTATTCTTTCTAGAAAATCAAATTCCTATTTGGGAATTTTTCACATCTTACTGGAATGAATTACAACAGACAACAATTTGCCAACTCATAATTTTGAGGGAGAAAAACTCAAAATCTTGTTCAACAGTAGTCATGCTAAATCATTATTGATCCAGATAGATTATTTTAATTAAAGAGTATGAATAAGAAAAGGTTAAAGAAAAATGAAGTATCCAAAAATATATCTCTTCTCCAGACCTCCTCAACTAAAAGCAAGTGTTTATTTTGCATGAAAAAAAATTACTGAATACTGATCACAGGAACAATTTGCCAGTTGCACTAATTATTTTTCATATACTATAATGTTATTTTACATTTATCTGGTCTACTCCAGCTCTTTTTTGGTTACTATTTGAATGGAATACCTTTTTTCAATCTTTCACTTTTAACCCGGCTGTGTCTTTATGTCTGAGGTGGGTCTCTTGCAGACAACATATAGAGGGCTCATATTTTTAAAATCCATTCTATCAGTCTATGTCTTTCAATTGTGGAGTTCAATCCATTAACATTCAGTGTTATTACTGTAAAGGTATTACTTACTTCATTCATTTTGTCCATTGGCTCTCTGTTATATCATTCTATTGTCTTTCTTCTTATCCTTTAGTTTACCCTTCCTAATAATCTTCATTTCTAAACTCTTCTCCAAATCTCTCACCCTTGTTTCTTTCTTTCAGGCTGCAGCACCCACTTTAGTATCTCTCATCTTTTGGTAACATATTCTATCAGTTTTTGTTTGTCTGTGAAGACTTTGAACTCATCCTCATTTTTGAAGGACAGCTTTGCTGGATACAGAATTCTTGGCTGGCAATTTTTCTCTTTCAGTACCTTAAATACATCATACCACTTTCTTCTTTCCTCAGTGGTTTCTGATGAAAGATTGGTACTCAATTTTATTGAGTTTCCCTTGTATGTGATGCTTTGCTTTTCTCTTGCTGCTTTCAGAATCCTCTTTATCTCTGATATTTGTCATTCTGAATAGTAGGTGTCTTGGGGTAAGTCTATTTGGATTTATCCTGTTTGGGGTGCATTGTCCATCTTGGATATTGATATTCATGCATAAGGGATGAAGAGTTGTTGGTCATCATTTCCTCAAATATTCTTTCTGCCCCTTTTCCATTCTTTTCTTCTTCTGGGACACCAGTAATGTGTATGTTTGTGTGTTTCATGTTGTCATTCACTTCCCTGAGACTCTGTTCCATTTATTCCATTCTCTTCTCTTTCTCTTCTCCTGTCTTTTCCAGTTCAGATGCTCTGTTTTCAAAATCACTAATTCTGTCTTCAAGCAATTCATATCTGCTCTTATTTGCCTCTAATGTATTTTTATCTCATCTGTCATGTCTTTCATTCCCATAAAGTCTGTCACTTTTCTTTGCATGCTTTCAAATTGTTCTTTATGCTCTCCCAGTGTCTTCTTAATATCCTTTATTTCTTTAGTCATATTTTCTTTAAATTCTTTGAAGTGATTTAGGAGAGTTGTGTGATTATCACTCATCAATTTTATTAAATCTCTTCAGGATATTTGGTTTGTTCTTTTGGTTGGGCCATCTCTTCCTGATTCCTAGTATGACTTGTAATTTTTTGCTGATGTCTAGGCATCTGAATATGTTCATGAATTTACACTGATGGCTAATTTATCTCTCTTGCCTATCATTTTTTTTCACAGCTATTCTTTGTTATTTGGTTCAACTTATTCTCAGTTTTTAAAATTGCCCAGCTTATGTTTTCAATTAGGCCAGGGACTCACTAGTGGGGCTCAGATTTTCTCCCAGGGGTTGGATAGAGAGAACATGAAGTTTTTGTCCATGCAATTTCCAGACTGGTCAGCAGATGGCGAGAGTTAGTGCACCTTTCCATGGAGGTGTTTCACTCTTGGCTTTCCTGTGTTGAATCTCCAGATGGGATATTCAAAGTGGGCTCTGCTGGCTGAATTCACTGAGAAAAAAGCACACTGCCCTCCCCTCCCTTTTCCCTTGAAATAGCTGACAGGGAGGAAGATGTCTGTTCCCCTTTCAATCGGCTGCAGTGAGCCACTTGTTTTACCCCAGCTTAATATCTTGGGAGTGGGGGAGGGGAACCCTTCCCAGCTTCCAAGTGGGCTTGGTAACTCATGTTTGTTGTTTTGGCTTCTTCCTCTCTGTCCCTCACTCTCCTGGGAGTTGTGTAGCACTGTCCTGATCTGCTGACCCCCAAAGCAGGTTCCTTGGACAGATTTTGGCTCTTTCTCCATTGTTTTTTGAGAGCATTCAGCTCTGCCTATTGGTCTATCACCATCTTCTTACAATCCTCCTACATTTTTAAGTTAATAAGATATAGGGAGAGGGTAGGTGTATTAGTCAGCCAAAGAGGTGCTGATGCAAAATACCAGAAATCTGTTGGCTTTTATAATGGTATTTATTTGGGGTAGAAGCTTACAGTTACCAGGCCATAAAGCATAAGTTACTTCCCTCACCAAAGTCTGTTGCCATGTGTTGGAGCAAGATAGCTGCCAACATTTGCCAAGAGTTCAGGCTTCCTGGGTTCCTCTCTTCCTGGGGCCTGTTTTTCTCTGGGCTTAGCTGCCCTACTCTCTCCACAAAGCCAGCTATAGACTATCAGATGACTGGCTCTGTCTCTCTCCCTGGCTTGATTCTCTCCAGGCTCAGCTGCTCTGCTCCTCTGTGTGCTTACTTCCTGGGTTCCAGCTCAAAACTCCAACTTTCCTTCTCTGTGGCATGGTTTCCCTTGGTGGGTGGGGATGCAATGTCCTACTGACATGGCCCAATCAAAGCCTTAATCATTATTTAATCAAGTAAAAGTGAAACCTCTGAAACCAATATAATCTAATATGCCCAGAGGGACAGACCAGTTTACAAACATAATGCAATAGCTATTTTTGGAATTCATTAACAATATCAAAATGCCACAGTAGTCAAACAGGTTAGATGTTAATCTTTTCAGCAACTAGGACTGTCTGCTACATAATCTTCTGAAGGCAAGCTTTCCAGTGGCCCTTGACTGGAGCAGTTGATCATCCCTCTTACCTTGAGAGTGGCCCTGAGGGTCTGCTGAGCCTGAAAGGTGGAGAATCCATAGCACCTCAAACCTCAGTCTACATCTGCACCCCACCTGCACCTCTCCTTCTATGAATATGGGCCAGAATCTTTCCTTCAATAGGTCCCTCCTCTCTGGAGGCAGCATCAGGGATGCCCACTACCAATGCCCTGCCCTATAGCCTCATCCCTCTCTTTCCTTACTACAGGGCCTAAATGAAATAACTTTACCACACCCCATAATACATCTGAACCATAGGCCATGAGCTAGTATAGTCCTCCAACCTCCACCACTTTGACATCTCCAGCCTATCCCCCTTTCCCAGCCTCCATATGATGCACCACCTTGTGACATCTCCATCTTAACACTTGGAATTTTTCTGTAAAGCCTGGTGCCCATCTAACAGTGAAGAAAATGTTTGTTGGTATTCAAGAAGATAGAGAAGAATGTATTTTGAGAGACTACTTTGAAAAGTATGGCAAAATTAAAACCATAGAAAGTTATGGAAGATGGGCAGAATGGAAAAAAGAGAGGATTTGTATAACTTTCTTTTTCTGTGTGTGACTTTTGGTGATCATGATACAATTGTTCAGAAATACCACACTATTAATGGGCACAATTGTGAAGTGAAAAGGGCCCTTTCTAAACAAGAGATGCAGTTTGCTGGATCACAAAGACATCGGGAGGTGGATCTGGCAACTTTATTGGCCATAGAGAGAACTTTGGAGGAGGTGGAGGGAACTTTGTCCATGGTGGAAATTTTGGTGGAAGAGGAGGCTATGGTGGTGGAGTAGGTGGCAGGAGAGGTAGGTGTGGAGGAGGTGATGGTGGACATAATGATTTGGAGGTAATGGTGGCATCTATGGTGGTGGTCCTGGTTATAGTAGTAGAGGGGGCAATGGTGGTGGAGGACCAGGATATGGAACCCAAGGTGGTGGATATGGTGATGGTGGTGGAGAATATGATGGCTACAATGAAGGAGGAAATTTGGCAATGGTAACTATGGTGATAGTGGGATCTATAATGATTTTGGAAATTATAGTGGACAATGGCACTCAAATTATGGAGCCATGAAAGGGGACAGTTTTGGTGGAAGAAACTTGGGCAGTGCCTATGGTGGCGGTTATATATCTGGTGGTGGAAGTGGTAGATATGGTAGCAGAAGGTTCTAAAAACTCAACAGAAAATAGCTACAATTCTTAGCAGAAGAGAGAGTGAGTTGTCAGGTTACTTTGAGACAATCATCCTAAATGCATTAGAGGAACTGTAAAATCTGCTGCAGAAGGAACAATGATCCATAGTCAGAAAATTTATTGCAGCTTAAACAGGAAACCCTTCTTGTTTAGGACTATCATAGCCACTGTTTGCAAAAAGTGAATCTATTGATTAATGCAATGTAGTGTCAATTGGATGAACACTCCTGAGGTCTTTTATCTGTTGTAGGTTTTTCTTTTCATTACATCAGGTATATTGCCCTATAAATTGTGGTAGTGGTACCAGGAATTAAAAATTAAGGAATTTTTAACTTTTCAAAAAAAAAATCCTTTGCTGGCTGAGGGCTTTCTCTGTGGGCTAAATTAATACCATTAGACAGAACCAGACAATGAAAGCAGTAAATATCTCATGGCTGTCCTCATCTGTCCCATGTCTGGGGTCATACAGTGGTGTGCCTTTCCTGTGATTCAGGGAAGTGAATTAATTTGGTTCTACTGCATGCTCTTTGGTGCTCCTTTTCTCCTGGTTCTCATCCCTGCCCAGGGCCCCCTTTTACCAAGTGTTCTGCCCTAGCCTGATCCAAGGAGTACATCCAACTCACTTTATCAAGTGTAACTGCCAGTATGTATTTGCCTAATAATATGAAGAATGGTTTCCCCCTTTCTCTGCAAGTAACATCCTCCTACTTTGAGCTAACATGCCTAGTCATCCTTTAAAATGTAAAACAACCTTCGGAAAACTGAGGAGGGTTGCTTTCCTCATTGAATGCTCTTATCTTGCCTACCTGAATTTCAAGGGGCTTTTATATGTTCATATGTTCAAATATCAGCAACTCTTCTGTTTGCTCATTATTGAATGTGCTGTAAATGTAGGCTTTTGCAATTAAACTGAGATTTGCCCACATCCAAAAAAAAAAAAAAAAAAAAAGCCAAACAACACTTTTTTTGTTTGTTTGAACATGTTTATTACAACAGATACAATTCACATCTGACTAACTTTGTTTCCTCTTTTCCCTCCCACAACAATGTTCATTGCTCTATTTCCTTTTATTTGAACAACAAATGTACTTTCAGCACACATGCCCAGCAGTACTTTTAAGTCCATTCTTACAGAGTGCATATGGGTTTCAATAATTTATACAAACAAGTGGGCTATGCTCAGTCACTGCAATTTTAAGCTGCTGTACACAGGAATGAAAAGGTTATAGAAAAGTGCCATAGCAACAGTGCCTTAAGAAAGGAGAAAAATGAATAAAATCACATTGAAGATTTCAGAGAGATATGGAACACACAGGAAATGAAAAAATATTTCTCTGCAAAATAAATGGAGAAGCACTGCTCTTGATCAGGTGCAGGTGTGGAAACAGTTGTTTCATGATATTTTCTATACTGCCAATATAGTTCAAATTCAAGTCCTTAAGTTGGAGATCACCTGGCACTTACACTGAGTTTTTGAAACTGCAATATTTCTGAATGATAAATTAACCCCCCAAATTTTTCTTTTTAAAAAAGCTAATTTTGCATACAGGTTTACATGTAAAAGCCTAGGTATTTAGCCATCTTTCAGGCAGGGGAGGATGGGATGGGTTGTAGAACTTCAACAGTATCTTCAGGCAACTACAGATGGTCTTGGCCTGCACGGCTTGGATTACTGCACATGACTGTGGCCCCATCCCTACCCCTGGTAGGGGAGAAAGTTGGAAGCACCTTCACTGGTCCCTGGGGCAATGTGGGCAGCTTCAGACTCCATAGCTTACAGTACCAACTGTAACCTCACCTCCTACTATGCAACCAACAAGGGAGAAAGGGCAAGAAACAGATAAAAAAGAGCTGAAAAAAATCATATTGGCTAAAAACAAGCCACTATAAAATTCCAAATTAAATTGAACCAAGTATCAAAGAGGGGCCATAGCACAAAGTCAATCAAATAGAAAGCCCTAGACTAAAGAGAGAAACTGCATTCAGAATAAATACATCTAGTAAATCAGATGCCAAAACACCAACAAAAAATTACAATCCATACCAAGAAACAGGAAGATATGGGCCACTCAAAGGAACAAGCTAAGCCTCCAGATGACATAAAGGAGTTGAGACAACTAATCACAGATGTTCAAACAAATCTCCTTAATAAATTAAATGAGATGGCTAAAGAGATTAAGGATATTAAAAATACACTGAGGGCCGGCTCGATAGCCCAGTGGATAGGGCACCGGCATACCACATGTGAGGCCCTGGGTTCGATTCCCGGGGACCTCTCCTAGTGGGCAGACCACCTTGAGAATGGCAAGCCGCCATGGGCGGGCCAGAGCCGCCATGGGCAGGGCAAGAAGCTGCCATGGACATGGCAAGAGCCGCCATGGGCAGGGCAGGTCGCCCGCGGATGGAGCGCAGCCAGCAGCCCGCGAACTGAAAGCTGGCCGTGAACGGACGCAGAGACCGCCCACAAGCGGGGAAAGCCACGCCTGCGCAGTGACCACTCTCGGCGTGTCGCCGCAGCGGGGGGAAGGGGAGATATGTAATAAAATAAATAAATCTTTAAAAAAAAAAAGAATACACTGAATAAGCACAAAGAATTAGAAAGCATACATAGAAAAGGAGCAGATCTTATGGGAATGAAAGGTACAATAAATGAAATAAAGAATACACTGGCAGGAGAAGATGTAGCTCAAGTGGTTAAGTGCCTGTTCCCCATGTACGAGGTCTTAGGTTCAATCCCTGGTACTTCTTTTAAAAAAACAAACACACACAAAACAATTTTTTAAAAACCCGATTCTCATTGGGAGTGGATGTAGCTACTTGTTGAGTGCCTGCTTCTCATGTGCAAGGTCCTGGACTCAATTCCCAGTACCTCCTTTAAAAAAAAAATTGGAGGAAACAATATGCTCTTAAATAATCAGTGGGTCAAAGAGGAAATTGTGAGAGAAATCAATAAATATCTCAAGATGAATGACAATGAGAAAACAACATATCAGATCCTATGGGATGCAGTAAAGGCAGTGCTGAGAGGGAAATATGTAGCCCTCAATGCTCACATTAAAAAAGAAGAAAGAGCTAAAATCAATGACCTAACCACACAGCTGGAGGAACTAGAAAAAGAACAACAAACCATTCCCAAAGCAAACAAAAGGAATGAAATAACAAAGATCAGAGCAGAAATAAATGAAATTGCAAAACCAAAAGAAGTTGTTTCTTTGAGAAGATTAACAAAAGCTCCTCCCTGTCTATCAAAGAAAAAAGAGAGAAGATGCAAATAAAATTGGAAATGAAAATGGGGACATTACTACTGACCCCACAGAAATAAAATAGATCATAAGAGGATACTATGAACAACTGTACCCCAACAACTAGACAATGTAGATGAAATGGAAAAATTCCTAGGCAACATACGAACAACTTACACTGACCCTAGAAGAAACAGAAGACCTCAGCAAACTGCTCACAAGTAAAGAGATTGAAACAGTCATCAATTCCCCAAAATGAAAAGACCAGGACCAGATAGCTTCACGGGTTAATTCTACAAAGCATTCAAAGAAGATTTAATACCAATTGTACTTAAGCTTTTCCAAAGAATTGAACAAGAAGGAACACTATCAAACTCATTCTATGAAGGCATTATCACCCTAATACCAAAGCCAGGTAAAGATATAATGAAAAAAGAAAATTACAGTCCCATTTCCCTAATGAGTATGGATGCAAAAATACTCAACAAAATACTCACTAATTGAATCCAACAACACATTAAAAAGAATTATTCAACATGATCAAGTGGGTTTTATACCAGGCATGAAAGGTAGTTCAACACAAGAAAATAAATCAGCATAATACACCACATTAATAAATCAAAGAAGAAAAATAACATGATAATCTTGATTGATACAGGAAAGGCACTTGACAAAATATAGCATCCTTTCTTGATAAAAAAAAAATACTCCTAAAAATAGGAATTGAAGGATGTTAAGGGGCATATATGAAAAACCTACAGCTAACATTGTACTCAACAGTGAAAGACTAAAAGCTTTCCCACTGAGATAAGGAACAAGACGAGGATGCCCACTGTCACCACTGTTGTTCAATATACAGCTTGAGGTTCTCGCTAGAGCAATCAGGCAACAAAAAGAAAGAAAAGGCATCCAATTGGAAAGGGAGAAGTAAAACTTTTGCTATTTGCAGATGATATGATCCTATACCTAGAAAGTCCTGAAAAATCTACAACAAAGCTACTAGAGCTAATAAACGAGTTCAGCAGAGTGGCAGGATACAAGATTAATATGCAAAAATCAGTCATGTTTCTATACATGTAATGAGCAATCTGAGGAGGAATTTGGGAAAAAATTCCATGTATAATAGCAACTAAAAGAATCAAATATTTAGGAATAAATTTAACCAAGAATGTAAAGCACTTGTATTAAAAAGCTACAAAACATTGCTAAAAGAAATCAAAGAAGACTTAAATAAATGGAAGAACATTCCCTGTTCATGGACTGGAAGACTAAATACCATTAAGATGTCAAGTCTACTCAAATTGATATACAGATTCAATGCAATTCCGATAAAAATTCCAATTTTTAAAGAAATGGAAAACACAATTACTAACTTTATTTGGAAGGGAAAGAAGTCCTGGATAGCCAGAAACATCTTAAAAAGGAAGAACGAAGTTGGAGGACTCTTACTTCTGGACTTTAAATCATATTACCCAGCTACAGTGGTAAAAACAGCATGGTATTGGCATAAAGATAGACATATAAACCAATGAAACCTAACTGATGGTTCAGAAACAAATTCTCATAGCTATGGTCAAGTGACTTTTGACAAGGCTGTCAAGCTTACCTAGCCAGGGCAGTCTATTCAACAAATGGTGCTGGGAGAACTGGATATCCATATCCAAAAGAAAGAGAGAGTACCCCTATCTCATACCTTATATAAAAATTAACTCAAAGTGGATTACAGTCCTAAATATAAAAGCTAGAGCCATAAATCTTCTAGAAGAAAATGTAGGGAAACATCTTCAAGACCTGGTGGTAAGTGGTAGATTCTTAAACCTTACACTGAAAGCATGAGTAATGAAAGAAAAAATAAATATAAATCAGACCTCCTCATACTTAAAACACTTTTATGATTCAAAGGACTTTTTCAAGAATGTGAAAAGCCAGTCTACCCAATGGAAGAAAATATTTGAAAATTATTTATCCAATAAGGGTTTGATTTCTCTGCTACATAAAGAGATCATACAACTCAACAATAAAAGGGCAAACAATCCAATTTTTAAAATGTGTAAAAGACTTAAATAGACATTTCTCCAAAGAAGAAATACAAATGGTGAAAAAGCACATGAAAAACAGTTCAATATCACCAGCCACTAGCGAAACGCAAATCAAAGCTACAAGGAAATATCTCACACCTCATAGAACAGCCGTTATTTAAAAAACAGAAAGGAAGTTCTGGAGAGGATTTGGAGAAATAGGAACATTCCTTCACTGTTGCTGGGAATGTAGAATACCTCTGTGAAGACAGTTTGGCAGTTCCTCAGGAACCTAAATATAAGACTGACATATGATCTGGCAATCCCTCTACTAGGTATATATCCAGAACTGAAAACAGTAATGCTAACTGACATTTGTACACCAATGTTCATAGCAGTGTTATTCACAATTGCCAAAAGATGGAAAGAACTCAAATTTCCATCAACCAATGAATGGATTTTTAAAAATGTGGTATATACATATAATGGAATACTATGCTGCTGTAAGAAGAAATGAAATTGGGACACATATGAAACAAGGATGAACCTTGAAGACATTATGCTGAGTGAAATAAACCAGACACAAAAGGACAAATATTATATGGTCTCACTAATATGAACTAAATATGAAGAATAAACATATAGAGTAAAAACTAGAGTAAAGGTTACTAGGAGATAGGATGAGGGCTGAGAAGGGGTATTGATGCTTAATATATGTTGAAGTTTTAATTAGCTTGACTGTAAATATGTGGAAATGGATAGAATTGATGGTAGCATATTATAGTGAGTATAAGTAACACAAGTGGTTTATAAATGGGATTGTAGCTGAAAGGGGTAATCTAGGGGTGTAAATGTCAATTGAAAGAAATCTATAGGGGGCCGGCTGTAGCCCAGTTGGTAGGGTACTGGTTTACCACATGAGAGGCCCCGGGTTTGGTCCCTGGGCCTCCTTGAATGGGCAGACTGCCTCGAGAAGGCAAGCCAACGCAGGCGAGGCACGCCACCATTGTCGGGGCACGCCACCGTGGGCAAAAAGGCATGCCACCACCGGCAAAAAGGCATGCCCCCGTGGGCAAGGGCGAGCCCCCGCGAGCAGGCAGGACGCCACACTGGTGAGCTGACTTGGCAGGTCGCCCCAGCAGGAGGAGACAAGCAGACACAGAGGAACGCAGAGAAAAATGAACACAGCAAGAACAAGCAGAAGGCGGGGGATGTATAATAATAATAATAAAAAGAAATCTATAGAATAATCTAGGGACTGAATAACATAGTGTACCCAAAGGTAGATGAGGATTGTGGTTAATAGTACAAATACAATATTGTTCTTCTCTGAACTAGAACAAATGTATATCACTATTACAAAGTATTAAAAATATGGTGATGCATGAGAAAAATACAATTGATGAGAAAAAGTACAATTGATGCAACTTATGGACTATAGTTAACAGCAATATTGTAATACTCTTGCATTGATGTCAAAGAAGGTACTATATCAATGCTAAGGGTCAAACATTCAAAAGTGTAAGGGTTTTTTTTTCTTTGGGACTAAGGAAAACATTCAAAAGTTTACTAAGGCAGTGGATGCACAACTCTGTGATGAAAGTGAGAGCCACTGAGTGTACACTTTGTATAGACTGTGTAAGGCATGGGCCTGTATAATACAGTGAACCATATGATGGAAGATAGACTGTAGTTAACAGTACAAATATGAGAGTGTTCTATCATAAAGTATAGCAAATGTACCATACTAATACATGGTGTTAATAATAGGGGGGTGTAGGGAAATATACCAAATGTACACTATAGACCATAGTTAGTGGTAACAGTCTGATGATGTTCTTTCATAATCTGTAACAAAGGTTACGTTCACAAGTTCTTTAGTATATATCATATTACTTAGCTACAGTGGTAAAAAACAGCATGGTACTGGCATAAAGATATACATATTTGTGGTGGTTTGAGTTTGAATTGATTGTGAATTCCAAAAATATAAATTGGATTGTGTTTGTGGGCTCATCTGTTCATCTGGGCATGATTGAGTTGTGAGTGGGG
>PVKH010027550.1:0-12997 GCA_004027955.1 Chaetophractus vellerosus | reverse complement strand
CAATAAGTCTATAACAGAATACCAGTGGTCCACTCTAGTCCACAGCTCTTCCTCGAGTCCTGAGGAGTCTGGGATGGTGATGTCCACTCTACCTCCAAGTAAGAGGGGCTTATATCCCATGGATAAGATGGATGGGATTATCCTGCCTGCAGCTGAGACTCTCTCTATTCTCTGGGATGGCTGTTGTCCATCATCATCTCCCCACCAGGTGTCCTGCATGAGTCTATTGAGCTGTAGAGTAGGAGTTGCAGCTCCACCAAGACTCTGGGCCCAGCTGGCACATGGACAGTCCAAAGACTCCAGTCTCTGGAAGTACACCTACAAGCTCCAGCACCACATATAGGTTTGAATAGAAGGGACAGATGGACCATGTGAAGGGAAGACATATTTGAGTCCAACTCTGTCACTCTCAGGGAGCACAGATTCCAAAGTAGAGCCCAGTGATAAGGTACCAAACTCTGGAGCTATCCGCCCTGATATAGGACCTGCATGTCTCCAGAGCCCTCTGGAGCCCCTCTATTTGGGGCCACACCCTCTTTTGAGATTCTTAATTTCTTTTCATCCCAAAACAGAAAAACCTATTTGTTCTTCCCTAAAAAATGTCAGGTAAGGCACAAGTCCTGGCTTTAGACAGGTGCAGACCTGCTTCCAGAGTTTTGTTTTGTTTTTTTTTAATTAAAGTTTCTGGGCACGTTAGAGAGCTATTATTGTTTCAATATAAACCCCTGTCATGCAGACATACCTACTGCAAACACATTTACTGTGAATTCTGTAATTGTGACTGGTCAAGTTAGAAGCAGATCCCTGAGGAGTCTTCCTAGAAAGATGCCCAAAAAACCATTTAGGGCCAGGGTTCTTAACCTTTTTTGTTCCATGGACCCCTCTGCCAGTCAGGTGAAAACCACAAACCCCTTACTAATTCCACACTGTACTGTGTATTATTTAATAAATAGCTCACACCTGTACCAACACGGCCCCACATGAATAATGCTTTTTTGAATTTCAATGCAAGCTCACAGACCCCTTATTAAGAACCCCTGATTTAGGGGAAAGTGGGTTTGAATATCAGATTGCTAATTTACACAGATCCTTTCGTTCATTGAGTCAGTCACTCACCAGATATTTATTGAGCACCTGCTGTGTTCCACGCTCTTCTGCAGACACCAGGAGTAAAAGGTGACTAAGACATTGTCCCTGTCCTGTGTTGCTAGTAAGGCAGACATGTAAATGAGTGAGTAGGACTGATGGACATGTGTAAGAAAGCAAAGCATCACAGACTTGTTCCTGCTCCACTTGGGATGGGGATGGTGGTGGTACAAGGCTGACTTCCTCCGCCCCTGTAATTCCTAATCAGTAATAGCAGAGGCTCAAAACCAGACAGGAACTGGGGTTCGAGTCCTGGCTCCATCCCTTGCCAGCTAGGCTCTTACCCCTCTCAAAAGCACCATTTGTCAAGTCAGAACATGTTATAGATTGGGTTGAAAAGAGCTTATCTGTGGGGGAAGGGGCTCCTGGGAGAGTATGCTACTGGTACCTAGTAAGTTGAGGCCTGGGATGCTGTGAAATATCCTACATTGCACAGGACGGCCCCCACGGCAAAAAATTATCCACACACATGATCAGTAGTGCCACGGTTGAGAAACCTGCCCTAGAGCAAAGCAGGAGCTACATCGAATCCAGGCGTTTCCTACAATTCCCTGAGCTCTGGTCCATCCTGCTTGTCTTGTCTCAACAAACCCATAATGATCTCCCTCTGTCATATTCTAACATCAGGACATACCCCAATTCGAGTGAGTGGAGACATTTAAAAGGAAGGGTTTTTTGTTTTGTTTTGTTATGTTTTGTTTTGTTTTTAATGGTAACAAGAAGTTTACTCGTGTCAATATATGTAAGCCACATTTTTAATTAGAAAAATTAAATCAAATTTTACCTATGATTATATTTTCATTTACAAACTAGTAGTGATGCACTATATTCCAACAGTAATTATATAATAGGTCCTGAAAATGCAGGATCTTTTAATCTTATCAATTAGTAAATCAATAAGCTTTGAATGTAATCAGAGGAATTAACAAGAAATGTTTAAAATATGTAAATGTTTACAACAGAGTGATTAATATATTATCAATGTGTCTCATTTTAAGAAATTATATAATTAAAACAATAGATAATTAAGAATAATATATGTTAACTTTTTGACTCAAACTTTTCCAAAATAATCAGCGAAAACTAGAAATAATAATTGAAACAAAATAATAATCTAATGCACATCAGTTTACAGAGTAACAGCAAAGCACAAAAAGAGATAGCACAAGTGCGAAATGATATTTGACCATCAGAACTAAATTAATTCAGTCAATATTTCAGCCTTTTCCAGTATAATTTAATGAGGTTGTGCATAGAGATAGACTATACATGACATTATGTTTTTCTACAAATAAAAATGAAACTCCCCACTAAAAGGCAGAAGTTTTAAAATTAGTTTTTCAGGTGTAGACTCCAAGTTGCTCATATCTTTGAATTCTTCCCTTTTTTTTTTTTTTTGTTGTTGTTTATTTTTTCTGTTCCTTGTTTCCCTGGGTCAAACCTGGATGGCTTGTCCTGTGAGCCCAGCGGCCTTTCTGTAGCCAAGGTTATGTGCTTCTAGCGGCCTTCCACTCCATTCTCTGCAGAGGCAGGCTGGGGCTTTCAGCCCCCAAGGTACTTGCTGATTGCTAATCCATTCTCTTTCTCCTTTTCCAGACCTTTTATAAAATCTTTATTTCCGGAAAATCTGCAAGCTGACAAGAAAGGGCGCCCAACTACTGCTGGAAGCAAAATAAAGGTCTGTTCTATTTTGGGGAATGTTATAGATTCCTATAAGCGATGGGTTTTTTTTAGGAGCCAGGAACGGCTACCACTGGGCAGAATGAGGCCAGTGAGGTCTAAGGGGGTGGGGTTCCGGAAGCCACCTAGAAGTGATGCTGCTGCTGCTTAAGGAAAGGTTATAGGGGCAAGCTGGTTTTGACTTGGCTGCACTGAAACCCAGGTGGATATTAAGTGCCTTCACAGCTTAGTGGGCAGCAGATGATAATGAGCCACTCTCTAAAAGGAAAAGGCTTTAAACCGAACCTGGAAGAACTCATGTTAAACTATCAGAGAAGTTCTGTGGCTCAGAGCCGTATTTTGAATTTTGACAACAGTTTTCCAGGCCAGGCCCCAAAACTTGCTGGTTGTGAAACTTCACATGTCTGAAATTCTACAGGGTCTCGTAGGGGTCATGTTTGAATCCCTTCTCTAGATGTTGCAGGCCCCTCCTTTCGGTGAATTGCAGACACATCTGGCCTTAGGGTGTCTCCAAATCAGGGATTTCTTTTAGATTCTTACAGTGTTTCTTGGGAGCCACCTCTAGGTGGCACACTGTGTTACCTGAGCTCTGTGTGGCAAAATTCATGGTCCTAGTTATTCTCTGAATTGAGAAATTGTGTCAAACACACTTTATAATGTGACATTTCCAGGAATTGTCACTAAATCTTTTTTTTTTTTAATCGCAGCAATTAAACACTTCCCCAATTTTATATCCATAGGGATCTTTCATTACTTAGCAGTAAGGGTTCTGGGTTCCTTCATCTGGCTCAAATCCCAGCTCTGATTGCCTGCAGGTTACCTAAGTTCTCAGTGTCTCTTGTGCTTTATCTGTCAGATGGAGATCTTAGTAGCTATCTCAGATGGTTGCTGTGATGGTTAAATGTAATAATTCACCTAGAGCATTTAGCACAGTGCCTGAGGCATGATGCATATTAGCTCCTGTTCTATCTGGTCAGCCCCCTCCTTCTCTGCCATGCTTGTGTGTCCCTGCTTAATTCTGTGTGGACATTTGTATTTGTACATGCTGACTCCCTGCCTAGACTATCCCTCCCTACTCACCCCGTGTGTCCAAATCCTACATGTCCTTTTCCATGGATAGCCCCACCCTCCTGGGCACCCATGGTAGTCCTTGTCTGTCCCGTTCACTTGCTCTTTCATTTCTGAGTGTTTTCTGAATGGAAGCCTGCCTCCCCAGCCAATGGTAAGCTTCCTGAGGGCAGGGACACTGGCAGGAATAAAGGAAAATCAGTGAAAATTCATAGCAATGACAAGATTCCAGTCAAGAAGAGCCAAAGGTTTCAGAGAGGAAGTGAGATATAAGCTTCATTTTGTGCTGGAGGGTAGAATCCTCTTGTATATGTACAAAGAGCTAGAGTAATAGCCCTGGCACAGTAACTGGGTTAAGTTCACTGGAGTTGAGAGTTGAGTGCAGAGAGCAGATGGAATTCTCATGAGGTCCCAGATAGTAATGTCTGCATAAAGTTTCTGACTCATGCCTTCACTTCAAGGTTCTGGATAAGGATTAGCTCTGGGCTGGAAAATCTAGTCACAAGACTGTCACATTCAGATCCAAGGGGCCCAGATCATCAAGGTTGCAATGACTCACTTTCACGTGGTCTGGACTCTCAAGCTTATTCCCTATAAAAAGGAGGGCAGGGGTGGGGATTTTTCTTTCCTCCCTGGGAGACTTGACCCCTTTCTTTCCTTCATATTCTTGTCCAGTCATATACCCCAAATTGCCACTTTTCTGGGCTCTACCTGAAATGTGTAGGGAGGTCAACCTGAAGTCAGCCACAGCCAGCTTTTTTTGGGTACTTATACTCTGGGTGTTCTCATCCCCAACCATATCCTCCGTGGTAGATTGTGTGACCTCAGACAAGGTGACATTCTGCCTCCATTGGTGGAATCCTCCCTTTAAAACAAGCACAAAACAAAGAAGCTTTATGAAGGATTTTCTCTCCTTTTTAGGACCCATCTACATTTTCAAAATGTTCTAGTTCTCCTTTTAAGAAGTTAAACAGCTTTAATCACTGGCAGCACCTACTATATACCAGACAAGGTATTAGCTGCATTGAATAATGATTGATGGAGCAGTGGAGAAAGGAGGGTTTTTTTGTTTTGTTTTGTTTTAGGGGGTACTGGGGATTGAACCCAGGACCTTGTGCATGAGAAGCGGGCACTCAACCACTGAGCTACATCCGCTCTGCTAGCAAGGAGTTCTGAACCACAGAGATAGCGACAATAAGTAAAAGCAGAATCAAAACCAGGCCAAGAGCACCAATGTGCCCAATTCACAAGAGAGAAAAATGTCATATTCCATGCCCCCTCAGCCAGTGATACTGTGGATGGCAACCTCAGTAGGAGAAAGTTGGTGAAAAGTCTATGCTGTCATTCACAATTTGTTTCTAGGACATTTCAAAACCAAACGTGCTGATTTGTTGCCCCAGGTCCAAAATAATTCAGTTCTGCTGGCTGGCTAGGAGTCTGAATTCTCGAAAGAATGTTGCTTTCATATGGTTGATAAATGGTTTTGTTCCTCAGGCAGGCTACTGCTGCTCCATTTTGGCACCCATCCATCCATCAATTCATTCATTCCACAAATACATCTTGGGCACCTTACTGTGCACCAGGAATTGTACTAATTGTTGCATATACAGACAGGAACAAAATGTCACTCTGCCATGTGGCGCCTACAGTCATCTCGTGGTGTGTTCTTGCTGGCTCTGAAAATTTAACAAGTGTTTGATTTTCCAGTGAAATTTCTTTAAAGTTTAAGAGTGAAAAAAAATTATTTTTAATCAGTGAGATAAAAATAAAATGCGCAATTACAATAAATAAAGATTTTTCTTTCTTGAAAAGCATCAGAAGGTATTTATTTTCTTTGATATATGGACTCTTCTTCATTCACTGAGAGATACAACTCTCATTGAATATATTTGCCCTTCTTTTGACTTTTCAGACACTTTCTTCGAGAATTGCCAAATTAAAATGTTTTTTAACTTAATTTAACATTTAGTAGAAGAAACACCCTTTAAAGGAAACCAAGGCATAAACAGCCATTAAATCAGACTTGGAAACAGGTCCCCTAATTATCAACTTACAGTAAACAAGTATGTTTCAGTGTAATGTAAACATATGGGAGGCAAAGTAAATAAAATTCAGTAGTTTGATTTTTAGTTACTGTTATTGTTTTTCTTTTTAGTGAATTATTCTTCATGACCTTAAGAGATACTTAGTACAGATAAATATAGTATAGATACTTATACTATAATTATTTATCCATATTCTAGAAGCTAGAAAGTTCAGAATCACAATGACACTTGCTACCTAGAACACTCAAGAGTCCAACTTAATATATTCAGAAGAGGTTTCAGAGGAGAAAGTAGAGGAGACATCAAAAGGTAAAGGACAAAAGTTATATGTGGACTCGAAGAAGAAGGAGGAAGGAAGCAAGTTATTTACTGATAAATGAAGAAGGGAGAGAAGAACCTGGCATGGAAGTGGCCACACAGATTCGGAATACTCCTTCATATTTTTCAGTACTTGCAGTAGTTGTAGTAAAAGGCAAAGCAGGACCTGAGGCTGTTACTGTCAAGGGGAACTCTTTAGGGTTCTAGTCTGGAAACGTGGAAGACAAGAAAAGGGCAAACAGAAAGGTCCTGGCATTGACTTGCCAGAGGGACAGGGGCTGATGTTTTGGATAGAATGAGCAGTTCCTTGGGTGTCTGTTTCCCCTGATAACTGATTTCCTCAAAGACAACCTTTTCATCTTATTCATATTTTTTTCTTCAGGTTCTAGAGTAGTGCATACATTTTAATAGATGGTTAGTAAATGTGCATGAATTGAGTTGAATTAAACTGGGCCTGATATTTACCAAAGTGTCAGAATATTTATAAGATACAAAGGAAAAGATAAGGAGGTTGATCCAATATAATATTCATTTTACTATTTAGTTGAGAAATTTTAAACGTGTTTACCATGAGTCAGGTACTGGCAAATATGATTGATTTTATTCCTCATAACAACCCCAGGAAGTAGGTATTATTATCCCCATTTTACAGACAAATAAACTGACACACTGCTAATTAGCAACAAAGCCAGGATTTGAACCCAAGTGATCTGACTCCAGAGCTCTCGTTTTAATAAAAATGCACTGGTTAGCTTATTACACCTGAAATTCTATTGAAAGTCAAACAGGAAGGAGATCTTGGAGCCACATCTGCC
Source organism: Chaetophractus vellerosus (assembly GCA_004027955.1). Classification (NCBI taxonomy): domain Eukaryota; kingdom Metazoa; phylum Chordata; class Mammalia; order Cingulata; family Chlamyphoridae; genus Chaetophractus; species Chaetophractus vellerosus. The sequence continues at coordinate 5,925 of PVKH010027550.1, read as the reverse complement.
TGGCATTATTTTGGCAAATGTTTTTTATTCAGATAAGTATTTGACAGTTTCAGAATCTGTTTTTTGTTTATTTGATGTGCTCCAATACTTGAAGTGGTGAAAATAAAAGCTTCAATCAATAATCTAATGCTAAGTGGAACAGAAGAGGAGACTGGGAGGGATACGAAAGTTGAATTGACACTTTGTTTTCGTAATGCAGACATGACAGAACATGTTTTCAGTGCAACAGATGCTGAGGAAGAGGCAGGCCAGTGGGCATGTTGGCTTCAGCCTTTGGGGCTGTGGTTAAATGTTCAATATGGCAATTCTGTTATATTATCTAGGAGGTTGTAGATTTGCAATGTAAATTATAAAATTTGCATTTTACTCATAAGAAAATAAGGCAAATTCTCTGTAGGCAATAAATATCATGGTTTATTATATGTATTCCCTTAAAGACACTTTGTCGGGATGCGTAGCCATCATCCAATCTCTTGCACCTTCTCCATCCACAATATTTGTCAGATATCGTGAAGTATCTTTTTTTTTTTTTTTTTTTTTGTGAAGTATCTTAATGATATCCCTTAGTCTTCAAGAGATCCCGGACATGTTAGCATTTAAAAGGATCCCGAGTTCCTTGGGAGAAAAATTAATTTTATGCTCAAGGAAGTTTTGGTGTTTGATATTTTATTGTATTCACATTCTTTAAAATTGAAAACTGAGCTATAGGGTGTAATTGGTAGACTATTCAGTTGGTGAGAACTCCCATTATCTTGGTTATAAACAAGAATATGATACATATGGTAACACATAAACCCTTCACTAAATTCTTCGTTTTTGTGCCTAGAAGGTACCCGTATGGAAATTAGGACCAAAGACTGATACTACAGGGAAACAGAATTTAGCTCAGAGCTGGCAAAGATGGACTGGGTTGCAGTGTTTTCTAATGGAAGCTGGATCCCTAGTGGCCTGGGACAGGACCGAAAAGATGCAAGCATCATGCGCATGATTTGACTGATTGACTTTTTGTTGTTGTTGTTGTTAAATATCCCCCCCCCTTTCTGCTTGTCCTTGCTGTGTTCATTTTTGTGTTCTTCTGTGTCTGCTTTGTCTCCCCCCGTTGTGGCGACGCGCCGAGTCAGCTCACTGTGCAGGCGGCTTGCCCCACTCGTGGGCAGCTCTGCTCTACTCACGGGCGGCTCTGCTCTGTTTGTGGGCGATTTGCCCTGCCCGTGGTGGCTTTGCCCTGCCCACAGCAGCTGTTTGCTCTGCCCACGGCAGCTCTGCCCCGCCAACGGCGGCTTGCCTCTCAAGGTAGTCTGCTCGCTCGGAGAGGCCCCCGGGAACCAAACCCAGGGCCTCCCATATGGTGAACCAGCGCCCTATCCACTGGGCTACAGCCAGCCCCCCTGATTGACTTTTAACATCTATTTCCACCTTGAAGTTAAGCTATGAGAGGTCTTCTAGTCCAAGCCACTTGTTTTATAGAAGAGGAGATTGAGGCCTAGAGAAATTTAGCCATTTGTCATGTGGTTTACAAATAGCTAGAGCAGGACTCCAACTGGGGTCTGCCGTGAAGCTGTACTGAGGTTGGAGTAAGGGGTTTTCACCTTCAGCCTTTCTTCACTGTCCCGTCCAGCTCCATATTTGGATCTCTGCATCTCTTGGACAAGTGCCATTTGTAGCTTTCTGTGTCTGCTTGTGGGCTCTACCTGGCTGCAGTCGGGATTAAATCCAGTTACTGCTATGAAACACCTCAGCAGAAATGTGAAGTTGACTCCTATCTGTGAAAGTTCAGGGTAATTTTGATGGTTACAATGTATTCCTGTTTGCTGAAATTAATTACCACTTTACCTGAAGGTTTCTGTCTAATCCCAGCTCACGCAAGTAATCCCTTCTATCTCACACTAAATTATCCCTGTCTTTGTTAGGAAGGCGATATGTCATTGTGCTGAAGAAACAGACTTTGGTAGCTCACAGACTTTGTTTCAATCCTCAGCTTTGCTGCTTTCTATTTGTGGCATCTTGAGTGATACTTTATTTCTTGCAAAACCACTAGAATAATAGTAGTTACATCTTAGAGTCATTGTATCTTATTCATTTTGCTTGCTCACTAAGTGTTATCCATCACCATTTTGAGCTAGAGAGAACTATGTCAAGTGACATATAAGCTTGAGTCACACTTGCCTCCTTTAAAATTTCTTTCCTTCTTTCTTTAAAATTGTCTTGTGGTAACACATAAAATTTGTTACTTTAACCATTTCTAAGCCTGCTATTCAGTGGCATTAATTACATTTACAACATTGTGCTACCATCCCCACTATGCCTTACCTCCGTTTTTCACTCTGAAAGTATTATATTAAAGAAATCGTCAGGTCAGAAGAGTCTGTTACGTTATTCTTGCTGTTTGGAGAATTTTTTTAAAAAACCTTGTTATAAGAAACTGCAGTGCTCCATAGCTTCCTCTTATGAGTTGCAAAAATTGTCATATTTGTTCCAAAATGCAACCTACATCAACAAAGAGAAAAAGTCAAGTTCTTTTTCCATCATAGGACTTTGCTTTGATCATGCAACCTCATCAGCCGTGTCCTTGATTTCAAGAATTGCAAATAATGCTGTTTTCTGAATATCTAAACAGCAAACTAAATTCACCAGTGAACATCTTGCTTTGAATATGCCCAAGAGTTTTTCTCAAGGGTTTCAAATTTCACAAGCGCATGAGAACAGAGAGGGCCTAATTGAGTAAGGGTTGTCTTCTGCAAGCAAATCACTTTTGCCCACTTTGTAATGGTTTTCTGGCTTTGGAGATGCCTTTTCACTATTTTCTTTTAGAGGTTTTTTCTCTTCGTGAGGGTTTGCTTGGAATTGGAGCTTGCATGTGTGCCCGCCACATCCTTCGGCTCACAGGGTGTGCACAGCTGGTCCTTGGCGGTGGCGCTGCTGCAGCTCTGCCCCTGGGTCTCCAGACCAGCTTGAAAGACATGATTTGAAGCAAGTTCAGCTTCACTCATGTGGCTTTTTCTGCTTAAACGCAGTTCCACTTTGGGTGCCCAGTGCACAGGTTGGAGATAAATGATTTTATGTGGAATATTTTAGCTTTGCAAAGTAGTAAATTATCTGACACATTGAAACTGCTCAAACTCTGCATGTTTGTAAAAGGATATGTGGAGGAAATTCCATACAATAGGTTTATAAATTTTGAGTTTTTATGAATTGTACATATTTTGACTATGAGTTTCTGTCATTTTAATATGATGGTTCTTCAGTGGTTGGATTTTCACAAAAGAAAATGAAGGTAATTTTGATTATCTATCTTTGCAAATAATCCCCTCCCCCCCAAAAAAAAAAGTTTAATAAGAGCAATGTATTTGCAAAGGCTCTAAGTCAATGTCATATGAACTTAATTTGTTATTAACATGGCATCTTTCTATGAACTGCATGAAATGAATTGTTATTTCCTGGATTTTCTGTTGTTTTGTTTTAAGTAACTGTACTAAAAATGCCTAGTCACTTCCAAAGATCAAATTTCAGACCCATTGAAGTGTTTAAATCATCATAAAAGTCAGTAGAGCTTTAAGAGAGTCTAATAGATCTTATTTAAGCTTAGTGAACAAATGTCATAAAGATTAATTTCTATCTATATATCTCCACCCTAGAGTGTTACACCAAAGTATTCTTTGAAAGTTTATCTATAAGGGGAAGTTCCATGTTTCTCATATTATTCTTCCTTTTAGAAACAAGCCAATGACCTTGTGAGCACCCTGATGAAGTGTACACCCCACTACATTCGCTGCATAAAGCCAAATGAAACGAAGAAGCCCAAAGACTGGGAGGAAAGCAGGTATGGGAATAGATGGGCCACAGTACATTTTTGTGCTCAAGATGTATTTGTCATGCCCTTGTTACTTAATTTTTTCAGAAGCAATCCTATATATATATACATACTTTTTTTTAACCTCCTGACTTTTCCTGTAATGTTCATGGTGCCATTCAACTTGTAATTAGTAATTCATAATGTTGATCTTGGCTAGTTTGAGGGCAGATTAAAAAAAGGAAGAAAGGAAAAAAAAAAAAACTTTAATGCTGCAGAGTCATGATGGTCTCAAAATTAGTTTGAGGCTCTATATAGACATTCTTGGTCCACTCAGCTCCTGATGGCACCCATCAGATGTGGCCTAGAATGTTCAGCTTGAGCTTTGAAGGTGAGTTCCAGAGAGCTGGTTAAAAAGCCATCTGCCACTTACTGTTGCTAATGACCTGACAATAATGGGGATGTGCTGTAGGCTCAATAATTCCCACCAAGGAACGCTTTGAAGAACAGAGTGAACCTGGGAGGAAAGAGGCCAAAGGAGAGATGTGGAACCAAGCATTCAAAGTATCCTGATCCAAGTGTTCCAATAGAAACATGGGCAGAAGAGAGGACCCTGGTGATTGTCATGACATAATCACATCCCAGGATATGTACATTCCAGACTTTTTCTCTCTTTTCATTTCTCTTTTGGAGAAAAGAAAACAGATTCTTAGGTATCAAGTGCTTTAATCAAAGTTAAGCTTCAGCAAGACCATCTGCAAATTACCTCCCCTGAGGGACATATTTACATATTTAGGTTCATTTCCCATCCTACCAGCAACTTCCATGGCAGACAGATAATGCTTGGTCCTTTACAGGAGGAAAAAGATATATATTAAGGAAATTGCCTATGCTCAAACATTCACTGTCTAAGAGTTCTTTTTATTTAATTGCTTCATGGTACAGTCTTTCTGTTCTCTCATCCTAAGAAGCCCTGCCGCTTGGATGTTGGAACCTTCCATTTGGTCAATCCGCAATCTTTTTAAATAATCTCATCAATAGGAACAATAGTTCCTAAGTCTTCTTTTCTATAATTTCAATTTTATGTAATCTAATGTTCCTCCTACAATATTCTCTGTTAATGATTTCAGGCTCCAATAAGGAACTCACACCTCTTAAGCTGATGAGTCCATCTTTGGATGACACCAGTAGGCTCTCACAGTCCTTCTCCAGTTCAGTTTTACCTTAGTCCTAGGTCTGTCATCTGCCATAAGAATCTTTCTCATTACTGTTCCACTTGACAGCTCTTTTGATAAAGTGGTCAAGGCAGCCGTCCCGTTTCCCCTGAATCTTGTCTGCCATGGGCTAATCGCTCAGTTCTTCAGCAGTTCCCCTTGGGACATGGAATCTGACCATTCCCCATGGTCATTCTGGATATACTTAAGTTGTCCTCTGCTTTTCTGAAATGTGTGACTCAGTTTCTCCTTTGATGCCAAGAAGATACCAGCAATATGTGATCTTCCTACCTAAAGATATAAAATTGTCTTTTTCACCCCTATCCTACACCAGTTCCCATCACAATCCCCAGAAGGCTTATTTAAACCTAGTTGCTTGTCCCTACCCCCAGATTTTTTGAATCAGTAGGTCTGGTATGGGCCCCAAGAGTTTGCATTTTTGAAAAAGCTCCCAGGTGCTGCAGGTGCTGCTGCTGGTCTTAGAATCACACTTTGAGAACCACTGGTGTGGAGCAAAGAGTTGCACTGGGATTTGGGAGAACTGTGTCCCAGTGCCAGCCTCAGTTAACCAGTTTGAGCAATACACTTATTCTCCCCACTCCTCAGGTTCTGCTTCTTTAAATTGAGAGTCAGTCTAGAATAGGCTCACCAAAGGATCATCCAATTTTTTAAACATTATATTAGAGAAATTTAAAAATATCTACACTGGGAAGCGGATGTGGCTCTAGCTATTGGGCTTCCGTCTACCATATGGGAGGAACTGGGTTCAATCCCTGGGGCCTCCTGATAAAGGCAAGCTGCCCACATGGCAAGCCAGGCCCATGACACATCAAGATGATGACGCAACAAAAGAGACACGGGGGGCCGGCTCGATAGCCCAGTGGATAGGGCGCCGGCATACCACATGGGAGGCCCTGGGTT
>PVKH010027549.1:0-13002 GCA_004027955.1 Chaetophractus vellerosus | reverse complement strand
AAACCGCAGCAACTGGGTGGGCTCACGTGAAGACCGAAAGCCTGCTCTGGCAACGGGCTTTGTGAGGCTTGGCAAGGTCTGAGCAGCAGCCCGTGAGCTGGAAGCCAGCAGCCCCATTGTCAGTAACTGGCCACATCTCCGAGCAGCAGCAGCAGCCACCATCAGAAACCACAGCTTCTCACCTCCCTTCTGAAGGTGGCCTTGCAGAGAGTGACAGGAGACAGCCCTGTGCACAGAGGGACAGTGTCCAACCTCCCTCCCTCAAGGTGGGAGCAGGTAATAAGTGCTATAAGGCTGGGTCTCCCAAGCTGAGGGGACAGTCCAGGACCTCAGACGTGCACACAGGTACAGAGTCCAAAAGCAGGTCGCCAAGGACCGGAAGCAAAGACCTACCCAAACAGGTCAAAAAGTCTAGGCAATCTCAGGAGGCAGAGCTCAAAGAATCAGCAACAGGTCAGTGCTTCCAAAGTCAGCAGAGTCTAGCTCGCTCTGGTTCATTTTCTAGTTCTGTGGTTCTGGGTGAGGAAGATGGTTGGTAATAAATGCTTCCCTGAGGTTAAGAGATATTGTCCAGGACAAGATACAGCTGTCAACTCCAATGAACATTTTCCAGTCCTGCTCTTTAGCTACTCTGCTGTCCTTGACTCCATTAGATGCTCTCTTTTTTTGTTGATGTCTCCACACACTTGGCTTTCGAACTCTTATGGTCTTTTCCTATCTGTTCCTTCTCTATCTTTTTCAAGGGCTCTTCTGTTTCTCCCTAATCCTTAAATGAGCATATCCTCAGGGTCCTGCCCTGACTCACTGCCCTCCTCTTTCTACCCATGGTTTCTGGATATTCTCATTCACTTCCACAGTTCCAACTAAGAGCACACATGCTTAAAATGTGGGTGCTGGAGAGAGAGCACTTAGGTCCTCTCTGCAGCTTCCTAACTATGAGACCTAGGGAAAGTTTTATTTTGTTTTTCAACTTCTCTAGGTCTCCATTTCCCTATCTACAGAATGAGGATAAACACTACCAAATAGCTTGTACAGTTAGTATGAAAATTAATATGCTGTGAATCTCAGGTCTTTGTTTCCAGCTCAGTACCCTTGCAGAAGCCACACTCATATCCAGCTGCCTTCCGTGTATTCCTACATGGATGTCTCAAAGACACCTCATGTTCATCAGGTCGAAAATAAAACTTGTCGTTTCTCCTTCCACTCCCCCTTTTCCCGTCACTATTCTCCATCTCAATTGTTGGCACTGCCATTCGTCACCTAAGCCGGAATCCTAGAAGTCATTCTGGATTCCTGTCTTTTCTTTGACATTACCAACCACCTCTGCTCTCCTCATAAACTCATTCAATTTGGACAATTTTCCCTCCTCAACCCTTTTACTTTATATTATTCCCTCATTTCTTGATAAAAGCCTCTTGAAAAGATGGCCAAAGCCAAAGCCCTGGCTCTGAAGAAGTTCATGACTTTTTTGGCAAAGACAAGACTTCTGTGGTAAATTATGTTATTGTTAAGAATATACACTGCCCCTGCCAATGGGTCCTATAGGAGGAATATATATCTCTGCCCCATTGACAATCTGACTTGACAATTGACTTGACTTGACCATTGGCCAACGTTCTGTGAGCATATGTGACGTGTGCCACTTCTGAGCAGAAGCTTTAAGAGCCACCATGTGGTTCCATCATGGCTCTATTCCCTCACTATAATACCACCATGTCCCAAATAGAACCTGCTCCTTTAGCCTAGATTGTGGATTGACAAATACTTGAAACAGGGCAGCAGCCAATTTCATGAAGTACTGGCAATATGAATATGAAATAAATCTCTTCTGTTGTTACGTGATATATCTGCAATACGAACAAGAAATAAATCTCTTCTGTTGTTAGGATAATGGGATCCTTTGTTAACCTAGCCTAAACTGACTGATACAACTCCTTTCAGGATTGTTCATAGAGTCTTTGAAGCTAATGCATGATGATGTACAAATCAGTGAGCCATGATGTTGTGAGGCACAATGTTCTCCAAAAACGTAAGAAAGCTAGAGGAGCCGCCAAGCGTCACAGATGCTTCACACGTGCACAGGGTACCAGGACTGTTCTTCCAGTCAAGATTCTGTCTGGCAAAGTAAATTTTTACCATTTTGAAGATGTTGATTACTACAGGGTTTCTAAAAGACGGCAAGAAAACCAGACTTAGAAAAAAAATGTTTTGTGGTACATAATAGGAAAAAAAAAACTAAAAATAAGCTGACTGAACGGAGAGACATCAGAGATTCGTAGTTGCATGCTGAAAGGGGATGGCACTGCTGCGAATTTACTTACGACCTGCTTCAGCATATTGGAAGAAATGTCAGAAATTTGGGGATTGATAACATAATTTGACAAAAGAATAGCTTCATTTTTCTAACTCTATCACATGCCCCAAATCATCCTGACCATTTCTAGGGCACACAGGCCTTTTGCTTGGCAGCAATAGCAATAGGTAATAATTGAACCATGTTAACATATCAGTGGATACTAAATAAAGCATTATTTTGCAGAGTTCCTCGATCTCATGCCCTATTGACACTTGGGTCTAGATAATTCTTTGCTGTAGGGGACTCTCCTGTGCAAGCAACATCCTTGGCTTACCCCCTGGGTGCAGTAGCACACCCACTGTTGTAACAACCAAAATTGGCTACAGATATTGCCAAATGTCCCCAAGGCCTCTTCATGCTGAATGGCTCTACTGGTGGGACATTAGAATCCATGCTAAAATACGTGGAAGATATTTTTGAGTGGGCAGGCCTTTTGGCTTATCTAGCTAGTTTAGGCATTAGCTGTTCACTTGGCTTATAAATAAAGCCAATCCTGCCCCAAGTCTTAGCAACAGGTATTGAGAACTTAGTGAGTACAGTAGACATAATCTGTATCATTAGTGTAGCACAGAGTTTAATTAAGCACATTGCTCTGGAATCAGAGAGCAGGGGTGGGGGATGGAATCCTGTCTCTGCCATTTGTTGGCTGTGTGACCTGGAGTAACTTACTTAACCTCTTTGTCATTGTTTCCTCGTCTGTAAAACAGGATAACGATGCCATGGGATTGTAGTGAGAATTAGTGGGTCAATGTACACGAAGTCTAGCACCGACCCAAGGGTATGGAAAGAAGTTGGTAGATGTTTATTATTCTTAACACCCGCAAAAACCTGCAAGGTAGGCGACATCAGTCTCCCCTTTGTACATGTAGAAATGAATATTCAGGGAAATCAATCCAGAATCACACACCTGCTAAGTTACTTGCCTAGCAAGAAGAGGAATCACGATTCAAACTCCAAGGCAGAAGTATTTCTCACTACCCTGCAGGCTTGGGTGGAAGGTTAAGTCAGGGAGGACTAGTTCTCTCTCAGGGATAAAACTCGGGTCTTGTCTGCTTGGTCTGACATGCCGGCATGGAGTAGTGGAGAGATCGCCCAACGGGAGGCGGGAAAACGGCCTTTACCGCAGGTGGTCACTGGGCACGTCTCTTGAACATCCTGAGGCTGTTTGCTCATCTGCAAACTGGACACAGTCACACCTGCTCTGTGCTCTTCACGGGGTGGTGGTCAGAGTCATGTGAGAAAATGCACGCAGCAGAGCGCTGTGAAACCTGGCGAGCTCGGCAAGTGTAAGGCTGGGAAGCTGCCGCTCTCTGGGGCCTCAGGGCGGGCCTGCGCGGCTCTGCGGACATGTCTAAGACCCCTCCTTTCCTCGTCACCTCTAGAGACTCCCGCAAAAACGAGCTTGCCCGGGGCCCCACCGTGGTCGTCCCGGCCCCGGGGGCAGCAGGCAGCCCCCTGTCAAGGGCTGGGGCTTCTCCAGCCTGGGTCCAGGGCAGGCAATCTGGGAGGTGACCCCCACAAGCATCCAGCAGCTGCTGCTTATCTGTAGTTAGTCAGCGACCCAGACAGATGAGGTGTCCGTGGTGACCTTCCTGCCTCAGTGAGTGTGGGAACGTGGGGCTTCCCAGGGCAGGGAGTGGGAACATAAACAAAATGGCCCTCGGGCCAGCTCAGCCGCCCTCGGCCCTGCCCTAGCCGAGGAGGACGCACAGGCCAGAGGACCAGGCCACGCCGCCAGGGCTGCGCGGGAAAGCAAGGCGCCCGCTCTCTGCTGGGGGGCTGCGGGGCCGCGCTTGCTTTCACCTCCCGGGGGGAATATTTCCTGTAAAAAGCCCCACCACTGGCACCTTTTGCTACCAAAGGGGCAGTGTCAGCAATCTATCAACTTGTTGGAAACTTTCCTTCCCTCCCGCTTCCCCTCCCGCCGGCGTATCCCTTCCTCGGCACGCGGCTCCTGCAGGCCCACGGCAGAGAACAGGCCTTCCCCGCCTCTGTCCCGCACAGGGCAGCGAGCAAAACAGGAGGCAGCAGGGGAGGAGCGGCTCATTCGCAGCCCTTTCAGTTGGCCCGCAGAGTCCTGGCATAGCTGTGGCCTCCTCGGCACGAACTTCACGGCGAACTCCTCAATGTTCTGGACGTCTTCCTGGGGTTGTTAGCATCTTTCTTCTCAGTTCCACCCCGGCGCCTCCCTCCTCTCATTACCACCACGCAGAGGGGTTCTATGGCAAAACGGTAAAGCATTTTCAGGTTGTTTTCATGTCTTGACACTTCCCCTTAGGCTTCTTGCTCTCCACCTTTATATTGCCTGGCACCTGCTCTGCCCTGAAGAACGTGTACTGAGCTCCTGCCATCCAGGTATGGGGGACACACCAGCCAGCCAGCAAGACACGGTTGATGACTTCCGGGCGCTCATGTTCTAGCAGGGCAGACAGACGTTGGACAAGCATTTTCAAAAGGAGATGGCTCAGGGTGCTGTGGGAGCGTACATCAGTAGGTGCAAACCCAGACTGGGGCTCAGGGAAGCCTCCTTGGGTTTCGCCTGGAAGCAGGAGAGAGTCAGGTGAAGAGGTGGGGGAGGGAGGGGAGGAGGGGGCGGAGAACACTATGTAAAGCTCCTGAGGGAAGACAGAGCATTTGAGGAACCAAAAATGAATAGCCCAGTCGCTTGCGGTATGTGACCTGGGCCACACCCTCTCCCTTGAGCATTTCTGCCCAATCTTTGTCCCTGAACATTTCTGCCCACTTGCCCACCATAAAACTTGCCAAATATACTCTCCCTTTGATACTCTATTTCTTTCCTTCCATAATGGCAATCCCAGCAGATAACTTCCCCAAAAGGGCTTGGGGTCTGGAGACTTAAATTCTTAACTGAATTCTACCACTTCCCAGCTGTACAAGTGCTGTGAGCTGTAGTTCCTCCTCGGTAAAATGGGCTAATAACTCCACTCATGTGTTGAATGCTTATTCTGTGCCAGCCACCAAGCTAAGTGCTTTTTGTAGTTTATCACACTTAATCCTCACAAACGTCATGGGGTAATACTTGTATCCCCTTCTACCCGTCTCAAAGGATCCTTGGGAAATCTGGGTGTGACACTACTCGTGGATGTGCTTTGTAACCATTAAGGGCCGGTGCAAAAATGAAATAATGTCACCACAGTAGGTGTTCAACAAGTGCCTGAACGAATAAATTCATTTAGTGAATAAGTTCATTCACCAAATGCCTCAACACTTCTGAGCTGTATATAATTAAATGAGGCTCCAAAACTTCTGCGTCTATCCTCCTGAGCAAACTAAACAAAAGAGCAGTAGCAAGAATGAAAAACGTTGTCATCACCAAAGAGCTAATTGCATGAGGTGCCAAACCACCGAAGGGAGAATCCCACAGATGTGACCCTGAACCTCAGGAAGGTGCAATCTGATGACCACAGCTGCATGGAACTCGTATGCAAATAACAGGGTGAAAGCTCAGAAACAGTTCATGAGGAGACACCGAGGCTGCTTCACGCTCGCTGCCCACCAAGCGTGAGGGCCTTTCGGAAGTCTGGATAAGTTGAGAGAAATCCATAACCTAATAGCAGAATTCAAGGTTGAGTCGCTTGGTATCCTCTTTAGTAGCCATCTCTCCACTTTCTATCACTTTATCACTGAGGTTTTTTTTTCACTTCAAACTCCAGTTCTGGAAAATTGTTTAGACATGATGTATGCTCTGTCCTAATAATGACATTCTTAAATTAGCCAGTGCTGCAACCATGAACGTGTATAGCAAACTGATATGAAAGTATGTGTGCGTGTTTGTGTGGGAAAGTGTGAACTTTATAGCTACGAGCGTGTCTTCCTACACTTACTCCCTCACTGGGCAAAAAGCGGTCCGTGTGGGAGGAGAACTGACACCAGAGACAACTGAGGCGAGATGACTGTGGTTTGATGCTCGAGGATCAGATGAAAGGTAATGAATAAGAAAGTCAATGAGCTGCAAACGACTTGAATATAGGCACCTCCTAGGGATGACAGCCCCTGTAAATGATTGTAATAAATATTTGTTTAAACTCCTTTCAAGTGCCTTAAGCTTGAACATCTAGTTCTCCCCTCACAAAATAGGTAGTATAGATTGAGGGTTAAGAAAACATTCTGGGTTCAAATCCAGATTCTGCTATCACTAGCTGTGCAATATCGAGCAAGACACAATATCTCTAAGCCCCTATGTCTTCACCTGTACTACGGGAAGAGTAATATCTGCCTCATGGGGCCTCATAAGGGTAAAGGAAATAGAATGTGGCAAGGGTTTTGCATTCAGTATTTAGCAGATGACTACCTGATGGTATTTTATAGATGACGAAACAGCTGCCCAGAGAAGTCCATGCCCTGTTCTTGGTCTCCCCAGCTGGTTAGTGGCAGTGCCAGAGGAAGAGGTCAGGTGTGCTGTCTCTGGCCCTAAGGCTGAAGTAATTTTCAGGTTACAAGTGATTTTTCACATATATCCTCTTAAATTTGCACTTCTCTGCCAAACCTACACATTAGCAAGCCCAGAAATCCAGAAAAGCTTTACGTAAGACCTTCTGGAAAATTAGTCTAGACCTGGAATGACCCCAGGAGACCCAAAGAACTGTGTGGAGGGAAAAAAAATCCCGTGGCACCCCCTTCAATTGTCCACATGTAGATTATTTACTCTGTGGATGGATGTGACACAATCTTTAATCTCATGTTGGTTGCGCTCTGCTACGTCCCTCCCCCATCCGCGGGTGTGTGCTTAAGCAGAGTAAACTCAGGAAAGTAATGTAAAACCAGGAAAGCAAATCTTCTTAAATCTCTCATCCCACATCAGTCTTCTCCCCTCTTTCACATCCCACCTCAAGCTTTTGAAAACCAGTGATAAATGCATTTTCAATTATCTTTGCTTCAGCTCCCATTGTGGAAACAATAGAAAGACTGCTGGGCTAGGGGTTAGCAAGCCAGGGACTTTAGTCCAGGTGTGACATTAGTTAACTGTGGGCCCTTGGGCAAGTTAGATCAGCTCTCCACATTTTGGTTCCTTACCTGTAAAATGAAAAGAAGAATGGAGCATTTACAGAGTGTCTACACTGAGCCAAGTACCTTCAATTATGCCACTTTATTTAATTCTTTAAAAATAATCCCTATGTGATAGGAATTTTTATCTGCATTATGCAAATGGGAAAATAGAGGAGCAGAGAGACTAAGTAAATTGCCTTGGCCAAGGCCACATAGACCCAGGACCATCTGATTCCAAATTTTATGTTTGTTCGATTATTCTGATATAATCAATAAAACTCCTTCCTCTTCCAATATGAAGCTGTTCTGTGGGCAAAATTAATCAATAGTTGGCCGAGTTTGTGGCAATGAGTCACTCCTCCATGGTTTAGGGACTTATTCTGACTAGGTAGAAGCCTCGAGGAGATTTACCACATCTCTTATTAGGTCGCCTATGAGCTGGACATCCTGATATTATAAGAAGTAGTTGTATCACCATTGATGGAAATGTAATACCTGTGTTCCTCTTAAATGCTTCTTCCAATAGGGAATGGGTAGCCCATTCCCCTATCCTTCCTTGGAAGTTTAAGATTGTGTATGTATGTATGTATGTATGTATGTATGTATGTATGTATCTTCTATTTACCTCTCTAATCTATCAATCTGAATTTACCTTCAAATAATTAAATTATTCATTTAAAAACCAAAGAGAATTCACACTTGTATATTAAAAGATTGAACCCATACAAAATCAGGGAGAAGTGTGAAGGGTACTGGTCCTGAGAAGGGTGTTGGCACAGGTTATTGGAGAGGAGCATAAGCCATGGAGTTACCGCTACTCACCATGCAACGGAACTTAGTCCTTCTCCCTCTTATTCTTGGGTCCCTCTGGATTTAGGCTTAAATAAGAACTTATGTGTCTCAACTGCAACTTGCCTATGTACTGGCAGGGAAGTACAATGTAGTGTTTCCTGTTCTTTGTGAAATATGAAGTGTTTGATGCCAGGTGGAGCCAACCAGGTGTGTCACTCAGAGTGGTTCCTTTACAGTGTAGCTGTGTTCTCTAAAGGTAAAGATGACTTTTGCTTTGTTTGTTGTTGCATCCTTAGATTATTAGCCCAGTGCTTAGCATGTAGGCAGTGCTCAATAGATATTACAGGACAAGGCATGTCAATAGGACCGATAATTCGGGGAGCCTAAACTGTCAGCGAATTAAATGCTGATTAACAATTTAAATCTATCTAATTCATGTGATATCAGCTCTTGGAAAGCAGAGATCAGTTTTTGCTCATCTTTGTGTACTCCAGGATTTAGCTTTGTGTATTATGGGCTCAAGCTTTCCATGGAATTGAATCATCTTTAGGGGCTCCTATGATTGTGTAGGGATGATGTGGTGGAGGAATGAAAGACTAAGTGGTTTAAAGGTGATAATGGTGATGATAATAACAATGATCAAATAATCAGACTTGGTGTGGTGAAACAGGGATGATCTTGGAAGGGAATCTTGCTAGTGCTGGTGAAACCACCTCAAATGTTTTCCAGAGAGGGGTTGTGTTGTCTGAGTCCTTTCTGGGGTTTCCAAGGTAGAGACATTTGTACTGGTACTTTAGGGAAAGTGAGGTTCCCCAACAATCCATCATCCCCTAATAGGTTTCAGTCCAAACATCACAACTCTCATTGATCAGTTTTTTTCCCTGCTGTTAACTGTATAATACCTGAGCCCTAGGATGAATTCTAGTGCCTGCCCCTCCTGGACTCAGGATCATACCCCTCTTCCTGTCTGGTGACAACTTCTCACCAGAGGGCGGGATCGTTTTCACTGCAGCCCCTCTCCTTCCAAAGATGGCCACCCTCAGTGATTCCAAGGTGATTTCCTGCCCTATACTGTGACTGCCATGACTGACAACTCCTAAGGAGGAGAAAAACATACCTTTTAACCTTTCGTGAGACACCCCCTCTGATTAAGAGGTCATCCTGTTAAGTAGGATGCCCAGGAGGGGGAGAAAAGAGGACTTAGTGATGCTTCGTAGATTTCTGGTTGTGGGATCAACTTAGAGGTTGATTCAAAGTTGGCATGAACAGGAATAAATTAGTGGTTTTGGTGGGGGAGTGGTAAGGTCGGTACGGAATCTGGAGAGAGCAGTATTCTACATAAATGAATAAGACAGACAGGAAATAGTCTTGAATGGAGCAAGAATGAGGGAAATATTTGGATAAAGAAACTGAAACAGAATAAAGGCAGAGAGCTTTATAGTCTACATCAAAGGTTTTGCAAGATAACTAGTGTTATCCATCTAGCACACTTCTAAGCTCTTTAGATAAATTACTTTACTTATCTATCAGATAGGTGTTGGTATTATCCCCATTTTACAGGTGAGTAACTGAGGCACACAATTGTAAAGTAACTTGCCCAATGCCATATAGCAACTAAGTGGTAAGGAGAGCTGGAAGTTGAAGCTTAAGCTCTTTTCTATACTAACATTTATTCAGTACTAACTTTGTGCCAGGCATCATGCTTTACCTTTGTACACATACCCATCCATACAATCTGTGTATCTACACACTGTAAGTGTGTACATGTTGTGTTGTGGTATTTGTATACTCAGACACAGTTTATTATCAGTCTTCTAGATCATAGTATCATGCCTCATTCTTACCTCTAGTTTTTAGCATGGTTTCCATTAGCTATTACTGAGAGAGAAATGAGCGGCCCTTCCATTTTACAGACGGTGAAAGTGATTTAGAGGAGGTCAGTGACTCGCTCAAGATCACAGATCAAGTCAGCCACACTTGGATTAAATCAGGATCAGTCACCTCTGTCCCTCCAGCCTGATCCTTAGAGGGTCTGCCTTTCCCGGGGCCTGGGCCACATTCCAAATTGGGTAATCTGGTACATGCTGCCTGTCTGAAATTCCCCTTGTGGTTTTGCTCACATCTGGTGTTTTTCACTTCTCTTTCTAAACACGTGCTTTGATCCTATTGCTGCTACAGCAGAAAGATTTCCATGGTTCCAAGGAGCATAGTCAATTTTGTGAGAGGTGAAAGAGATTGCTCTCAACAGGGCTTGTAAAATAAACAGTATCACCGCTTCACCGTGCCATGCTTGAAGCACTTCCCGGAAACCCCCCAATTTAGTAACTTCTACAGAGTCTTTCTATAGCCCCCAGACCTCTAGTCTGCTTGGATTCCTCTCAGACGCCAGGGTTGCAGGCTTACCTGCCCTGTTCCTCCGGCAGGTCAGGTCGTTCTCAGAGCGGACTACAAGAGCCGCAGGTGGTTAAGTGCCCTCCAGCAGAGCTCAGGGGTCATATTTCTCCATCCGGTCACACCGAAACGAGAGCCATGTATAGTCACTTCCAGAAAGCCTTACTCACAAATAGCTTTCCTGCTTTATTGATTTTAGCACACTGTGGCACTCATTCTACCCCCCACCTTAGTCAATTTCTTAATTACGGAAGTATTTTCCCATTACATTAACATTTTTTAGGGAAGCAGAGAAGAGGATAAAAATACATTATCCCAGCACTCTAATATAACTATTATTAACTCGGTGGTTTGTTTTCTTTCAGGCTTATTTTCCTTATATGCGTTGTTGTTTTTTTTAAACATAGAATTGTAATTTAATATGCAATTTTTGTGTCCTCTTCTATTCACTTCATATTATATTGTAAATGTTTTCCCATGTTGCTCCATAATCTTGTAGATATAAAATTAAGAATGAAAGGAGACATGTAGGTTTTGGCCAGGGTAGAGGGGAAAGGATATCAATGGCTTCCTCTAAAGGAATGATTTGTGGGGCCCTGATTCTTCCCTGAGCTACTGGGATAGCTGAATATGAAGAAGCAAAACAGCCCAGTGCTTTTGGAAACCAAGGATTAATTTGAAGTCACAAATGGTTAAATTCAAGGTTTGAGATTATTAATTTGCCCTCCTGTTGAGATAGGACAGAGACAAGGCCCAATGTTTTGGTAACATCTACCTAAACGGGCCGCAGAAAAGAACATCTTATCACAGATATGGCTAGAAGGGGGATGATTGGGGAACCCCCCACCTCGGGAAAGAACATCTTCCCATGGGCTGTGGGAAACTATAAGAAGCTCCTTGCGTTGCCCACTCCCATTCCCAGAGGGTTTTCAGAGAAGAAATGCGGAGGCAAGGCAGACTTTCCGTCTGAGGAAATTGTTTGACTTCCTGGTTATGTTTTCTACTTTATCTTGGTGCTTCTTTCCTTTTTAGCTGGCTCGTCAGAGCCCAGTGTTCTTATTATGCTCCACCCCCCCACCCCAAACTAATAAATGCTACCCCAAATAGGTTTAACCAACCTTTCTCCAATTAACTGTTCAGCCTCTTTTGCTTTTCTTTGCTGACCTTCCCAAACCCAAGGGTTCCTACCAGCTCCCCCGTGCCATTTCCTCTCTCCACACCCACCCTTACCACACAGAGGCCAGCGCCGAGCAGCAGCCAGCATGCCCTGCCTGGGGCAGCCGTGAAGCCTTCTTTTAAGAACTGAGTGGATCCCCTAAAGATGAATAGGACCCAGGCTATTGTTTGGCACTGCCCTCCCTGCTCATGAGAGAACCAACTGATGTACTCTGTGCCCAGCACGTTAATCCCCACACCACCACTAGGAGACTGGTACGCCTACTTCTCAAATTACAGATGAGGAAGCCTAGGCCCTGGGATTTGTCTATATGTTAATACATAACATCGAAAATTCATTTTCTTTTAGTTCTTTCTAAACACGCACCTGGATTTGTTTAACAAAATTGGGATAATACTATTATACAATATTGCACCTTACTTTACTTTTTTAAACTTACCATTCCATTGTGAACATTTTCCAAAACAGGTACAGTTTTGTCAGGGAAAGGGACTGGAAGATGCCCAGGGTGTGGGCAGGGAGAAAAAGCCTGAGTGAGGCACCAAAATGGGGAGCAACCCATAGCCTCAGAGGAGAGGACGGGATGAGAAAAGCATATAGAAAGGGGCAGGAGAGCTTTCGGCTTGGAGGAGGCCAGGGTGCAACTCTCTTCGGTCGTCCCGCGTCCGGGTTCATCCGACACCAGCCACATCCGCCATGCCGCCCAAGTTCGACCCCAACAAGATCAAAGTCGTGCACCTGAGGTGCACCGGTGGGGAAGTCGGTGCCATATCTGCCCTGGCCCCCAAGATCGGCCCCCTCGGTCTGTCTCCAAAAAGGTTGGTGATGACATTGCCAAGGCAACCGGTGACTGGAAAGGTCTAAGGATTACAGTGGACATGACCATCCAGAACAGACAGGCCCAGGTCGAGGTGGTACCTTCTGCCTCTGCCTTATCATCAAAGCCCTTAAGGAAACACCCAGAGACAGGAAGAGGCAGAAAAACATTAATCACAGTGGAAATACCACTGCTGATGAGATCGTCAGCATTGCCTGACAGATGCGGCACCGATCTTTAGCCAGAGAACTCTCTGCAACCATTAAAGAGATTCTGGGGACTGCCCAGTCTGTGGGCTGCAATGTGGATGGCCGCCACCCTCGTGACATCATAGATGACATCAACAGTGGTGCAGTGGAGAGCCCAGCTAGTTAAGAACTACAAAAGAAAATATTTCAATAAATGATCATTTGACAGCCAAAAAAAAGAATAACAAAAAAAAAAAAGAAAGAAAGAAAGAAA